>JAQISU010000122.1:10965000-11280000 GCA_029339505.1 Unio delphinus | reverse complement strand
CATAGCCAGGAGACGTCTAGCATGCTCCAGGTGCATCTGAAGTTCTATCAATGTCTGCAGTCTGATCATCTTCGTTGAGATGATACGCCAACGATAGGTAACAGGACTGACGAGGGCTTCTCTATATATGGGACAAGCGCGGACGTGAATTTAAACATCTCTGTGATAAAATACTTCCATTACCCCTATCATCACCAAAACACTCCAACTTAAAAGAAACAATCGCACACATTTTTACTTTACAAACATTAATTATAAATATAATAAGTTAACGGATAAACCGTTGTGCGTATTGACGCAATTCAAACAAAGGTAAGGAAAGAAGTGATTATAGACTCACTTCTATTTTCCCAACTTCCTCACATACCATTAGCAAATTAAATTATTATTTCTATTCGAGAATATTGTGTAGCCCTAAAATGGGCTGTTGTTTATGTGTGCACGAGTAGTGATGGCAATCTTTTATCGTCTAAGACTGTGTCCTCGTCTGGCAATATTATATCGTTTGCTTCTCCGGAAGGAGAAAGAAAACTCTTTCGTGTCGACACGATAGTCGACAAAACCTCTGTCTGGTTCTTGATGCTGTTGTTGCTGCTGCTGTTGCTGCTGCTCTCTCTGATGTTATTGAAGTCTATACTTCTTAGTCCATTCTTCGTTTTCTTTCTGATTTTCTGCTCTGAAGAGTTTATCTATTAAGTCTTCCGTTACTTGCAACATTCTAACATTCTCTATCTCTTCAGGCTTTGGCATTATACTTTGTCTGATACGATGCAAAATTGACGTAAGCGTCGTTCAGCTTGGCTAGTCGTGAGAATATGTTCGTAGGAGGATGAGTCAAACAATGGATGGTCTCTTGGAATTTGCGATTAGGTAGTTCATCTTAAACACACGATAGGATTCCTAGAAGGAGTGAACGAACTGCGGATCAAACGATAATAAAGTTCCCAGGTATCCATATTTGTGGTCCTGTGTTGATCTTCTTCACAGGTGATGATAAGTTATCAATTCAATCCAGACTCTTTGTTTGAAAAGGTCTCTCAATTAACTGTTTCTTTATTTCGTCTCCTTACTCTGTGTCAAGAGAGCATCAATGGGATCAATCTCTCGAGCAACAAGTTTTTATACCACTGAGGTAACACGGGTTCCTCTGAGATGAGACGCCAAGCTTGGTTCAGATAATTGTCCAATTTGTCTTCTTCACTCATCATCACACATTTATCGTGTTGCATTTGACTGGGACGATCATTTTGACATCCATAACAATCTTTCTTGTTCATGTCTCTCATTTTATCCTCCAAGTGTTTGACAGAACAATTGACTATCTGTTGTTCATGTTCTGCACATATGGACTGAATTATCACTACGTCTTTATTTTTCTTGGGGGGTTTGCTTTCTCTGCAACCTCCCATTCCATTTCCATCGATTATCCACTATTAACAGAGGGTCAAGGGTCTTCCATAGTTTCTAATAATCTAGAACAACTTCTCTCAACTGTTAATTTCTGTGGTATTATTGAATTCGGCATACAAAATCATATTCACTGTTTCGGCATCAGCATCTGCAAACTGAATTTCCAGACGCAGTTGCCCAGATTGTATAGGGTGGAAATGTCCCTCGTCGCTGACATGGTCTGGAGTGAAATCAAGAGCCCACACAGTGTAACATCCTGCAAAATCGTCGTCGGAAATGCCGTGACTGGTGTTGGTTCCTAGCTGTCATGGGCTTCGTAATGCAACAAGTACGACCTCAAGTAAATCTTTTGGGTAAAGTTTAGTTCGAAGGGTCGGTTACACAACGTTTTTCCATCGCGACTAACTTCAATTTTGGATATTCTGCAGTGCTTAAACTAGAAAGGATATTTATTGTGGGCTCCATTGAGGGCTACATTGCTAAAGATACCAAAGAATAAATGTTTGTCCAGCGGCAATGGTAAACGTTTTTACTTCCACACGTCGTATCGGATATCTGCTCAAAGTGTGACTAATATCATTTCTCACTTATGTGACACTTCCACCCGACCATCATTTAATCTGGATTCTTGGATAATAGTTTTGTATTCGCTGGCATGAGCCATCAAATGGAAAGCAAAACTGCTACGATTCAGTCTCAATCATTTTTCCACATCGTTCAGCAAATAAATCTCTTGAAACCAAATACAAGTAACTGATGTTCCGTTCGATGTAATCTTCAGGTTGCCCTTTGATTATAAACTCGATGGGAGCTGAATCCGCTAAAGAGTAGACGGAAAGAAATTCGACCCATTGGGTTTTTTGCATGGTCATCATAGTGAATGGTATGGCAAACTGTCAAGTGCCAAATTTTTCGTCAGTGACATCCAGTAATTAATTCGTAGGCTAGCCGACAATCAACTGTCTTGGAATAGAGTTGAACGGAAAGAATGTTTTCTTAACTTGGTCAGGCTTGGTACAATAATTAAAGTGAAAACGGACTGAGTGTTTGACACGTAAAATTATGGGATTACTCACGTAGAGCTTTCAAAAATGATTAAGACAAACAATAATGTGACATCTCGATCCTAAGTGGCATTTTTGGCATCTTGATAGACGGTTTTCAAAAGGTCTGCCAAAAATAGCGTTTATGCCGATTGGTCAAATGTACAGGACAGAGGGTTGGGTCGAAACCCAGAATCGGGAAATATATAGTTCGTATCAAACGATGTTAGTCAGTCTAGGAAGGCCTTTGCGAGAGACGGTCAGAATAATTGATTCCAACACAGGAGAAGACTCCGTACGTCTTTGAAAGAAAGACGTTCGTAAATTAATTGTGGTTCCAGGGAACTGAATGTGGAACGTTTGTAAGACGCCAGAAACACAAAGGTATCTAACTCAAATTCACCTTTATTATGATGTAATGTATATGCTGTTTATCTTTGTCTTAGATGCATAATGTATCGATACTACGCTACAAATAGTTCAGTATTACATTGATTTAATAACGTTCTTTGAGACGTTTCTTTGTTACAGATACATGATGTGTTCATATTTTGTATGGATAGTCGGTTTACAGTGATTTAATAATGTATTTTTAATTCTGAATTAGCATTTTACCTTATATACTTACGTAGGTAAATGGGGAGTGTAGAAAACCCGCCGTGTATAGTTATGATTGGAAAGGTTACATTAATTTGAATTTATCATATTAGTAAATATGGATTGTATGTTATGTTATATTGCCTCACTTTACGTAATGATTTACATGACTATGACTTTCCCGAATTCTGATGTCGATAATTAGCAGTATAGCTCTATTGATCTGAAAACATGTATAGAATTTGTTAGCCGTATGAATGATAACACTGATAGTAAGATCTGATTGTTCGAACATCAAGACGGACGAACAATCGCAACTCTGAAAGTAGCGAGATACTTAGGGCGTTTTACCCTTTTCTTTTGCAAGGAAAATAGTTTACTTTGGCAAGAGTGAGAATCAGCGAGAAGTCAAAGGCAATAGTTTATTTTGGGCAAAAGCGAGAATCAGCGAGAAGTCAAAAGGAAAGAAATAAGAAGTCAGAGTGTGGAACAAGTTCAATCAAAGGGCAAGCTGAAGACGGACACACGCAGGGGAAAGAAAGAAAAACCAGTCTACGAAAAAGGCCATGTTGAATCATTCAACAGTCCAATGTTAAATGAACATTCGATTCCTTGATGAAATTTACTCTCAGTATTGCGGTTAACTTCATTTATTTTCATTAGTGTTTGGATTCTTTTGAATGTATCCATTATTTTAAAGCTTCGGTATTTGTATTTTTTCTGAACTAAGTGTATTCAGAAAGAGAGAAAGTGTAATTCACAGTGTCATTCTTTTCTTAATTGTATTTTCAATTAAATTCATATTTTATCTTTACGGGGGCTCGTGTATTGTCTTGTTCAAAGTACCATCTCAGATTACTATACTCACTGACCGGGCATATCACACCGTAGCGATCATCTCCTAGATAACGCCAATTAGTGGGAGGCGGTCTTCAAGTGTTGTTTCCAAGTTGCGCAATACCTCTGACCAGGCCTTGTGCAATATTGTCTTAATAACACTTTGATAACCCGCCAGCACCCCGCGTTACAAAGTGGGGCTTCGTCTTGGGATAACGAAATTTTCATTGTGATTGAAATATCTGAGCGTATTTTGAACAAATGCATAAATTTGTTATTACTATTAAGTAGGAATCGAGTGAATCAAACATTGTCTGCTATTTTGTATACATGCATGCAAATTGTTTACGTTAAAAGTGGTTTGTAGAATTTGAGATTTATACCTTCTGTGTGACATTATTATAAGCGTTAAGGTGGTACTGCCTAAATAGTCTTGAGACAAGAACCAATTATTTGGGCAGTACTGTATTTTAGACAGCAATTAGTCACGTCTCGTTAGCAGTATCCCACTGTTACTTGAATTTCGGTCTGGTCAATTAACTGCGGCTGATTCGACCTGTTCATCTCGCTGCAGATAAGGTTATTTTAGGTCAAACTATTTTCGTAGGGAGAACTCGGTTATTGTAGGTCAGTTAAGGACATAGTTCTAGAGAAAAAGGAAAGACAAAACGTACGCAATGGCGAAAGACAGACAGTTACTAAAGGAATTTAAATCCATTGGAAAAGACGAACTTGGGTATGAGGGTGAAAAACTAACTGAATTTATGGAAAGAAGTTTGAAAGAACACAAGGAAGAGAAAGCTAGAGAACGAGAGCAATTAGCCATGGAACGAGAGAAGGAGAGAGAAGTGGAACTCGCGCGACTACAAGCAGAAGAAAAGGTAAGAGAAAGGGATCATATGCTAACCATGGAGAGACTAAGGCTCGAAGCCGAGTTCAGGAGGGGTGAAGAATCGAACGTACGTCCGGACACCCCGAGTAGTCGCGTGGAAGACAGAAGACCCATACAGTTAACCATGCCGATGTTTAATGACAAGGAAGAAATAATTGACAACTTTTTGACGCAGTTTGAAAAGTTGGCCCTGGTTCATCAAATACCTAAGGACCAGTGGGCCATCAATATTTCAGCCTTTTTACAGGGGGCGGCAAAAGATGTGTACCACAACATGACCCCAGCCGAGATAGACGATTACGACACTCTGAAGAAAGCTTTACTTCGCCACTATGAGTTGTCAGCGGAAACGTTCCGGAAACTTTTTAGGGAATCGTCAAAAAGGGCTACCGAAACACACGCGCAATTTCACAGTCGAGTGCGCGTGATTTTTGATAAATGGATACAAATGTCTGGCACCGTGTTAACGTACGAAGGTTTTCGCGAAGAGATTTTAAAGGAACACGTGTTAAGTACCTACAGAAAAGATTTAATTGTGTTTTTGGCGGAGCGCGAATTCTCAACTTTGGATGAGATAAGCATAATGGCCGAGCGCTATGAGAGCGCGCATGCGCGTCCAACTACTTGGAACGGTAGGGACCGACTTGGAATCAGTGAGTTTAGAAAGACCACTGAGGTAGCACCCCATAGACGAAATGGTCAAAATGGTGGGAGGCCAGGGGCCGGGAATCCCAGCCAAGGACATTTCCGTGGGTCGGGAAAGACTCAAGGGGTAGATAGGGATACCTCGGGTAGAAGAGGTGAGCCAGTGTGTTAAGGCTGTAATAAACCAGGCCATGTTGTCAAGGACTGTAGAAAGTATCGTCCGACAACGGTTAATTCGGTAACTCAGAATACTGTTAAGAAAGGGAAAACAGTGGAGTCTACGAATGTAGCGAGAGCTACGGTAAATGGTGAGGAAGCCACGGTGCTGTATGACACCGGCTGTAGCTACCCGGCCTTGGTAGATCGTAGATACGTCAAACCTGGAGATTATACAGGTGAGACGGTGGAAGTACAGTTTGCTAACAGGACGAAGGATTCGCTTCCGGTCGTTAGCATAGACCTTGATTCGCCATATGTAAAAGGGCGAATTCAAGCAGCGTGCTTGTCGGGACTGTCTCATGACGTAATATTAGGGTGTAGGTATGTGTTGCCCCAACCTAACCCTATGACGTGTAACCCTATACATGTCGGGTCAGTGGAGACGAGGGCTATGAAGCGAAGGTCAGGGTCGAAGCCGCTAAGATCCGTGACTTCGCCCATAGACATTTTGGTACCTGGTGAGTTAGAGAAGCTTCAAAAGGAAGATATGTCTCTTGACAAGGTACGTAGGTACGCGACGGACGGGTCCGTACGGAAATTGCCCGACGGCGAGGTTAAGTTCGCGACAAAACGCGGTATTTTGTATCGGTACGCCAAGAAAGGGGTCGATACGTTTAAACAAGTTGTGGAACCCGTAGGGAAGCGCGACGAAGTGCTTAGGTTAGCACATGAGGGTCTTCTCGGAAGCCACATGGGCGTGGCGAAGACCAGAGATAGGTTGGTGAGGGAGTTTTATTGGCCAGGTGTGCATGGGGATGTGAGGAGGTTCTGTTTGTCATGTGACAAGTGTCAGCGAGTGGCACCGAAAACCTCCCATCGCCCAGTGCCACTTGGAACCACCCCACTAATAGATGAACCTTTCTCGAGAGTGGCGATGGATTTAGTAGGTCCGATTAAGCTGGCGGCGGAAAGTGGAAATCGGTATATATTAACGGTCGTAGATTACGCTACCCGGTACCCGGAGGCAGTGGCCTTGAAGAACATTGACTCAGTCACGGTGGCTGAGGCCTTGTTAGGGGTGTGGTCGAGAGTCGGAGTTCCAGACGAGATACTGACCGACCAAGGGACACAATTCGTGAGCCAGGTGATGGAAGAGGTAAATAGATTACTCTCCATTAGACACCTGACGACTACCCCGTACCACCCGCAGTGTAATGGGTTGGTAAAACGTTTCAATGGGACATTGAAACAGGCTTTAAAGAAGCTATGTGAAGGTCGACCTAGGGATTGGGATCGATACCTTCCGGCGATACTGTTCGCGTATCGTGAAGTACCGCAGGCAAGTTTGGGTTTTTCACCTTTTGAATTAGTTTATGGGCGGACGGTAAGGGGACCCATGGCTGTCTTGAAACAGTTATGGACGGATGAGCAAGCATCCGAAGAAGTGCGTAAAACATACCAATATGTTGTCGACTTGCGTAACAAACTGGAAGAAGTTTGTAAATTGGCTCAAGAAAATCTCTGCGACGCAAGGGGATGTCAAGCCAAGTATTACAACAAAAGGGCGAAGGAACGTCACTTTGAGGTGGGTGACAAGGTGTTGTTGTTTTTGCCATTGGAGCACAACAAGCTGCAAGTCTCATGGAGGGGGCCATTTGTTGTAACAGAGAAGAAAGGTGGACAAAACTACCGTATCCGAGTAGGGGATAAGGATAAGTTGTTCCACGTAAATCTTTTGATGCGGTACCGTGTGCGAGAACCACCTACGGAGTTCGTGGTGGCTACCGTCGTGACGGAAGAATCCGACGACAACGCAGGGCAGGCGGAAGTACTCCCTTGTTGTCCGTTGACGAGGGAGGAAACCTACGTCGACGTCACACTTGACGTTACGTTAACGTCAGACCAACGTAAAGAGGTGGAGTCGGTACTTCAAGAATATTCGAGCGTCTTAACAGAGAGACCGGGGAGGACAGAGCTGGAGGAGTTTTCTTTGAAGCTGCTGAACGATAACCCAGTAAAGTTAAGACCATATCCGTTGCCGTACGCGAAGTTAGAAGCGGTCCGTAACGAAGTTGAAACTATGTTAGACTTGGGTATTATCGAACCAAGCGAGTCGGCGTATAGCTCTCCTGTTGTTCTGGTCCAGAAGAAGGATGGGGCACACAGATTTTGTGTCGACTACCGAAAGTTAAACCGCATTACAGAATTCCAGGTAGAACTTTTACCTGACCCTGAGTCTATTTTCGCAGGAGTAACCCATGCTAAATATTTTTCTAAGATCGATCTGTCCAAAGGATACTGGCAAATTCCAGTCCGTAGTGAAGACAGAGCAAAACTCGCCTTTGCAACTCCAGATGAGACTTACCAGTGGGTGGTCATGCCATTCGGGGTGCAGAATGCGCCCAGTGTCTTCACCCGTATGATGCGGAAATTCCTTGAAACATTGCGGGGGATGGGAGTTTCCAACTTCATTGACGATCTTCTATTAGCTACAGCTACATGGGAAGAACACATACTTTTGCTGAAAAACGTCTTAGAACGACTACGACAAACCGGACTGACCGCACGACCATCGAAGTGCCATATAGGGTTCAGACAATTAGACTACCTAGGACATACCCTCAGCGAGGACACGTTAAAACCAGAGAGTTCAAAGGTCGAACAACTTAGGGACGCATTACGACCGACTACTAAGACTGAAGTTAGATCTTTTCTAGGTTTGGCAGGATACTATAGGAGATATGTGGCAAATTTTAGTGCTATTGCAAGTCCATTGACTGACTTGACTCGGAAAAAAGCGCCGACCAAAGTAGTATGGACAGACGCATGTGAACGCGCATTTCAGACGCTAAAAGACAGACTGACGTCAGACGCCATAGTTAAGTTACCTGACGTGACACGGGATTTTGTTTTGAGGACAGATGCTTGTGATAGAGGTTTAGGGGCAGTGTTACTGCAAGAACACGAGGGAAGCTTATTCCCAGTTGCTTATGGGAGTAGGAAACTGTCAAATGCAGAAATTAATTATTCAGTGTCGGAGAAAGAATGTTTGGCAATTATATTTGGAATAACTAAGTTCCAACGGTATCTGTATGGTAGGATGTTTACTTTAGAAACAGATCATCAACCACTGGCTTATTTGGCCCAGGCGAAATTAACTAACGGTAGATTAATGAGATGGTCGCTGTTTCTACAACAGTATCAGATTCTAGTGCGATACATCAAAGGTAGGGATAATATAGGAGCGGATTGTTTAAGTCGGGTAGGAATGGCTGAAGTGAATAGGTCACCTAAGGACATGTAATGGGAGCAGTATAGATCACCGAAAAATTTGGGAGAGTAAAAATACCGATTTTTCTCTTAGAAAGGGGGTAATGTCAAGTGCCAAATTTTTCGTCAGTGACATCCAGTAATTAATTCGTAGGCTAGCCGACAATGAACTGTCTTGGAATAGAGTTGAACGGAAAGAATGTTTTCTTAACTTGGTCAGGCTTGGTACAATAATTAAAGTGAAAACGGACTGAGTGTTTGACACGTAAAATTATGGGATTACTCACGTAGAGCTTTCAAAAATGATTAAGACAAACGATAATGTGACATCTCGATCCTAAGTGGCATTTTTGACATCTTGATAGACGGTTTTCAAAAGGTCTGCAAAAATAGCGTTTATGCCGATTGGTCAAATGTACAGGACAGTGGGTTGGGTCGAAACCCAGAATCGGGAAATATATAGTTCGTATCAAACGATGTTAGTCAGTCTAGGAAGGCCTCTGCGAGAGACGGTCAGAATAATTGATTCCAACACAGGAGAAGACTCCGTACGTCTTTGAAAGAAAGACGTTCGTAAATTAATTGTGGTTCCAGGGAACTGAATGTGGAACGTTTGTAAGACGCCAGAAACACAAAGGTATCTCACTCAAATTCACCTTTATTATGATGTAATGTATATGCTGTTTATCTTTGTCTTAGATGCATAATGTATCGATACTACGCTACAAATAGTTCAGTATTACATTGATTTAATAACGTACTTTGAGACGTTTCTTTGTTACAGATACATGATGTGTTCATATTTTGTATGGATAGTCGGTTTACAGTGATTTAATAATGTATTTTTAATTCTGAATTAGCATTTTACCTTATATACTTACGTAGGTAAATGGGGAGTGTAGAAAACCCGTCGTGTATAGTTATGATTGGAAAGGTTACATTAATTTGAATTTATCATATTAGTAAATATGGATTGTATGTTATGTTATATTGCCTCACTTTACGTAATGATTTACGGGACTATGACTTTCCCGAATTCTGATGTCGATAATTAGCAGTATAGCTCTATTGATCTGAAAACATGTATAGAATTTGTTAGCCGTATGAATGATAACACTGATAGTAAGATCTGATTGTTCGAACATCAAGACGGACGAACAATCGCAACTCTGAAAGTAGCGAGATACTTAGGGCGTTTTACCCTTTTCTTTTGCAAGGAAAATAGTTTACTTTGGCAAGAGTGAGAATCAGCGAGAAGTCAAAGGCAATAGTTTATTTTGGGCAAGAGCGAGAATCAGCGAGAAGTCAAAAGGAAAGAAATAAGAAGTCAGAGTGTGGAACAAGTTCAATCAAAGGGCAAGCTGAAGACGGACACACGCAGGGGAAAGAAAGAAAAACCAGTCGACGAAAAAGGTCATGTTGAATCATTCAACAGTCCAATGTTAAATGAACATTCGATTCCTTGATGAAATTTACTCTCAGTATTACGGTTAACTTCATTTTAAAGCTTCAGCATTTTTTTTCTGAACTAAGTGTATTCAGAAAGAGAGAAAGTGTAATTCACAGTGTCATTCTTTTCTTAATTGTATTTTCAATTAAATTCATATTTTATCTTTACGGGGGCTCGTGTATTGTCTTGTTCAAAGTACCATCTCAGATTACTATACTCACTGACCGGGCATATCACACCGTAGCGATCATCTCCTAGATAACGCCAATTAGTGGGAGGCGGTCTTCAAGTGTTGTTTCCAAGTTGCGCAATACCTCTGACCAGGCCTTGTGCAATATTGTCTTAATAACACTTTGATCACCCGCAGCGCCCGCGTTTACACAAACATATCAAGTTCCCACTTGGAACAGGCACAAGACTCTTGGTGCATCATTTTTGCAGTCTATATGATTTGTTTTAATAATCAAAAACGTCTAAGTCTCGAACGGTTCTTTTTTTCTTAGCCTTTCTAGCTTTAGCTGTATGCAGACCTTTGAAAAGGTACTTTCTTCGTCGCTTTCTACCTTGTCCTTGCTGTGTCCTCAGGGAAGCATGAATGCCAGACTAGGTACCGTTCAGGACATTTATAGGACTTTCTCGTCGGCTCAAAATCTCTTTTACTGTTTGAAGCAAAACATTTCTGTCTGTTATTAAGAAAGCTTCTCTGGGGTTTTGTTTGTCAATGAGGACATTTTCAAGAAATTCTTTGCCGTGAATCAATGCGCCATCTTTTAAGGTGTCCAGTCCTCGTGTCACCATCGGTTTCAAAAACGGGGACCACTGGACAAAAGACCGATTTAAACATAGTTTCTAAACCATGTCCTTGTTCTCGAGCGACTCCACTGTACACAAGGTACATAACGTTTCAGTAGTTCGAGAATCGTTTTTTGAAAACAGAGTTTCACTCTGACTTTCCCTTTGGTTAATGGAATATTTTGTCACAGATCTCCTTTTATAGTAAAATTGACAATGTCAAAATACGACTAACTGACGCGCATATAAGAGTATGTACAAATTCGCAGTCAACGTGATAGGTATTTCCACCTTCCTCGTCAGAGATCATGGTAGACTCCACTTTGAAAGGTATGATTAGCAGTAGCGGCACCGAAATGTGTCACACTACGTTGTACTCCACTGCATCGGAACACACACAAATCAAGTTGAGTCCTTGGTTCATTTCTACAGGGAATCAAAAATATTTCGCAAAATCCAAGTTACTGGTCATTTCTTTTTTCTTGACCAAACCAGATGTCTCCACCCGAAATATCATACATCTCAGGACAAAAGGTAATGGCCATAATTGTATCCTCTGAAAATTTGATCATAGGCGACGAGCCACTTTATGGTACTCAAAGGTAACACTTTTCTGGCTTTGTCCATGGCTTTACCAAACACAGTATTGAACCTGGTAGCAAGTGTAGTCACTAACGTTTGACCACTAAAATAATAACCTGCAGGTATGGTTAACAGATAGGTGGACCGTTTAGTTTTAGGGTCCTTTGTTTCATCGGGTCACTGACAGTGGTGAGTTCGTCTAAGGTTTGTTGCAATTGGTCGTCATAAACTTCTACTTTAAAACTGTGTTTTTGATTTTGTAGGGTGTATTATTTCCACTAAAGCCACTTTCCAATAGGCATATCGATCCAAACAAATGGCTTGAGGTAATTTAGCCGCGTAACAGCACAAAGTGTTGTTAGGGAACACCTCCATGGAACTATTACTGGGTAACGTTAAGTAAAATTGGTTAATATTGCTGTTCAAAATTCCAAAGTTCTTATGTCCAATGAGTCACTCTAGATTAAAGGAGTGTCTGATTGGAAAGATGGTTGTTAGGAGAATGACTGACCTTGGACGCAAGGCACCCGTTATTGCTGTTGCTCCGGTTGTAAGAGTATTTCAGGGAAGGATTGGGAAGAAGATAACCAATGCAACTGCTGAGTAAAATGACCCACAATTGTATGTCTCTATTGTTGCAAACTCAAATTAGCAATGGCTGCCCTGATGACACAATAAACTACAAAGATTTGACAGAAAAAGACGACTTGAGTTATAGGTACACGTTCTCCACACCACACTTACAAAGGTTGTTTTTGTAAATCTTGCAGGGAAGAAATTGGTGAAGGAGTAGTCACTGTGTTAGCTTAGGTTGTGTGGAAGGGTTTGATGTCACTTCATTTTTTTTGTGGATGGCCTGCAAAGCGTCGATCCAAGAATCAAAACTAGGAGGATATCTTTTCCAATGTACTTTGACTTCTTTGTCACAACGGGTTCCTGTGTTATGGACTCTTTGTTCGAAAATGCATTTAATGTTGTACACTTTTTCTTCTTCTTTGGTGACACGTTGTAACTCAGGCAAGTAAAACGTTCCTTTAAATATTTTACCGTTCATGTCTTCCAATTTATAGACAGCAGGATGACGATCACGCACTCGTCCACTAACACGAAATACTTCAGTGGTCCAGTTGGGTAAGTAATCTTTGTCGGAAGTGCGTTTGGTTTTGCCCATGCGAACCCAATCTCACGTTGTTAAGACGCCACCTTTCTTGGGGACAGCCATTGTCTGGGACGTACAAAAGAGACGCTCAAAAACAGTCACATCGTTGTCGGGTGTCAGATCTTGTGGGACACGTCCAATGCTTATATGGTAAGATTGGTTGTATGCTTGGACTATGTGCGGTAAGACGTCGATGTACTTGAGAGTGTGATGATGCGTAAAATATTTCCACATGTGTTCTTTCAAGGTGCGTTGAAAACGTTCCACGATGCTGGCTTTGATTTCATGATTTTAGGTGGTAAAACATATGAATGTCACGTTTGGTTGATTCTCGTTGGAAAGCTTGGTTCAAACATTCGTTGCCTTTGATGCTTTGCCATAGAAAGAGGGTGACGACCACTTTGTTGCAGCACTAGCTGGAGGGCTCCTACTAACTCTCCGCTCGATTTGGAAGGCAATGGTACAACCTAGGTAAATTTAGAAAAGACGTCGATGACACAAAACAAATATTCGTAGCCACGATTGTAGGTGGCTAAATGAGAGACATCGGCTAAATCGGCTTTCCATTAATGATTGATGACTTCCACTTGAGTGCGACTTCTGTACAATTTTTATCGAATGGTTTTGTGTAAAGTGTACGTTGGTTGTTCTTGCAACCATTGTTGTATTTCAGGTAACGGAGCTTTTTCAGGCGAGTTTTAGCAGCACGATACAATTTCTGAACTCTTGCGTAACCATCAGGATGGGCTGGATCTTAGTAAATGCTGGTTAACACCTTCTCCATTGGTTTGTTACTAAAGCACCCACGCTTCGATGATACTGCTTTGGGTGGGGCGAATTGGTAGTTGTTTGGAAATTTTTTCACGTGTTCTATGTGCCAAGGTGTCAAATTGGATTTGGTATGACCAGTAACGGAGACGAACAAGGGGCTACTGGAAACGTGATCACTCGTTCTGCAGATCCTAGTTTACGAAGGTAAAATTGTGTTCTGGCCGAATGCCTCTTTTGAGGCTGACAGCTTTTATGTCGACTTTTCTTTCTCTGCGTTTTTGTCTTGGCATTATTATTCTTTTTCTTTGGGTTTCTTTTGGCTTTTTTCTTGGTGTTTTTTCGGAAGCATTGGGATCCCATTTGAAGAAGGAGCCAATGATGTTTTTTGGTTTGAGTTTGAGTATCAATTCAAGGATCGGCCAGTTGCGACAAGGCTACTTTGTTTCTGTCAAAAAGCGTTTGGTTTGATGTTGAATGTGAATTATGCCTTGCAGTAATTGACGTGCTGTCACGGTAAACCATCGTAAGACCTGTTTGAGACCAGCTTCTTAGACGTGAGCACGTATTTATGGATTTTGTTCGCGACTGATCCAGTACAAGGCACGAAACAATTTGATGGGAAGATGAGACTGAAGGGACGTCATGTTGACGATGTATGAGACAGGGTCAAAGTGAGCAAGTTTTGTTAAATAAATTTTAATCGTTGTTGTTATATCGACGACAAGGACGTGTACACGACAGATCCTCCGTTTTGGCACCAGTCGTGAAACTAATGGGTACGAATTCGCAAATAATCGGGGTGGGGGTGAGTTTTAAATCCACGATTAAAGAGACGTGTGGGGTTTGATTGGCGTCATCGTACGCATCAGTGAGCCAAGGTGTTCCTAACTGTTTGGCTAAGACTTGCGATTTATCTCTTGGACTTTTAAGCAAGACCACGGAACGAGTATTAAGACTAAAGGTGCGATGGGCTTTACTTTGTTGAAACAAAGTTTGTGTAATGTAATTGACACTGACGTTACGACGATGCCATTTGCACGTAAACCACAGTTTAATTTCTTCATCCTCTTCTCCTATGATGACGTCAAAAATGACGAAATGAGTTTGACTGGGGCCAGACACGATCCCGTCGTTTTCGCTGGAAATGCCTTCCACAAAGACAATGGAATCACCTTGACGTTCTTGCAAGAGGCTGTATGCCGATTGCCACTCTTTGCAACACCACACGATGCGTAGAGGTGAACGATCGATCAAATGATGTTTATGTTCGATCAAACGTTTGACAAATTCTGTTTAGCCTGAATCACTCGGGCCAGCAAGTAACATGTTAAAATGATGAGGAAGTTACAAGGCCTTGCAACAAGCATGGTCTAATTGTTATTCGATGACCTTGAATCGAGGAGGAAGGAGTAGAAATAGCAGAGGTAGCCATAGTAGTGTAGGGTATGACACTTTTGACACAAAAATAGACAAGATAAGAGGGTTTTATACTTTGTTTCAGGACACGTTTTCTTCAATTCATGTTTAAACTGGAACAACACGAAATACAAAAATACAGCACAGCCAAGTCGATAAGTACAGGATTTAAATACACATTGTAATGATGAAAGTGACATATTAACAAGTCTCTGTTAAACATCTTTTTGGTAACCAATGTGTCCTAGAGGTAGTGTGTAATGTTCTTACAATCTCTACATTGGGTGTCTTTTCATAATGGTCTTTTGGGAATGTCCATGACCGTCCTGTCTTGAAAAGAATGGTTGTCCTCGGTGACTGACCCTTCTTCTTCTGGCATTGTCACTAATACGGATTTAAAAGTGACTTTTTTACTCGACGATGTATTTTACGATCACAACACTTAAGCATAATGGGATACTTCTTTTGTCCAAGACTCAAAACCGCAACTTTTTCAGTCACGTACATCTGTTCAATGAGGGTGTAAATTACAAGCTACACACACACAAATCGTATTACACCTCTTCCGTACCTAAAAGTTGACGATTTGTTTTCTGTAGAGGTCAAAATGTATCCAGAATAAAGCGTAAGGCGTTTAACAGAATGAGTTCCTAATGGACATTAAAAGGAGTCACCATTCTGTTTTATAGGTATTGGTCGTAAAGTGACCACAATGAATCTACGGGTAAATCAAATCTCAGAAAGAAAGTCACTGAAACACACACTACACGTCGACCCCAATGTATGGGACACAGTTCTCGTAATAAGTGTTGGTAATCCTCCACCGTTTGAATATTCGCATTGACTTCCTTCAACGGCATCTGTTTTATCACAAGTGATAAAGGCTGTGACATGGTAGTCCATTTTATACTTCTTTTTGTCGGGGGCGAAAAGTGTACATTCTGAACATATATATTCAAATCTACTCCTCGAGAGAAACTTTCGGACCACTGCCATTCAGGGAAACGGTCAAGAATGGTAATACAATCTTCTGATGAAATCCGTCTAAATTGGAATCTTTGGAAAAAGACACACTTTTTCCAGAGAAATCTTGCGCCTTGGTCGAATTTTGTCACTTTCCTCTTGTGAATTTCACGACACAGAAGTTATACACTCACCAATTTAGATTTTGCGCTAGCAAGTCCCTTCCAAACTTCCTTGTTTATCTTATCTTGCTCTTCGTTTGGTAGTCCTTGATTATTATGTTTTAGAGTGGGTTTAACTACTTGTCTAGGTGTGACTCCTAGCCAAACTGGTTTCTTAAACGACATGATATTGTTACTTTCAATAACTAAGATCACACTAAAGGTAGGTAGTGACAATTGGAAGACAATCGAGCATATTCCAGGTAAGCTGAATCGTTCTGTTCCCATTAGAAAATTGACACACCGCAACTGAAGCACTTGACTTTATCCCATTCGCCCATGTAGAAAAATCCGGCTCTTGCTAATTCTTCAGGAATTGGTCAGGGCAGATATTTTGGCCATTTCTCTTTGATGGTTTGGAATCCAGTATTCACGAAAACACGTAGGGAACGAATATTGGACTCTCCTAAGTTCAGTTCGATGCGGGTACGGTGAATTGCCCAGGAGTCTACGATAACTTGTGGCACCGCTTTCGCATCGCTCAGGTTTGACACGCACATCATCACTTTCCATGGTAGGTATAGTTGTAGTACTCATGGCAACGTTCACACGATGTTCTGCTGAATCATCACAGCGTATGGCAATCACTCCAATCGCAAGGTATAGCATCGCACTTATTGAAAATCCCCAAATTTTAATGATGTATGTTTAAGCGATTTATCTTGTTTTCCTTTGTCGTTGTAGTTACAATGAACAATTTTATAGACGCTTTCCAGAGGTCGGATGACGATTTGGTGTGTGGGTAAACGGACGATCTGGGTGGTCTCTTTAAAAGCTTCATCCTGTCCAGACTGTAAGTCTTAATGTAGCACGTCATAGTTCACCACTCGCGTATTTGGTTTTGTGTGAATCATCTGGAAGATGAGTTAAGGTTCTGACAAATACTCCGACTTGGGTAATGACTGTCGATATGACATTACTTTGGCAAACGAATGCCTGCCTTCGTATTTCTCGATGTGGTCTAAAGTGATGTCTTTCTGCTCCCAATATTTTTCGTTGAATTTATTTTGGTCTTCGGGAGTGTGGCACAATGAAGGATAGCCGCTGGCTCCTTGTTTTAGTTTCAGAAAGACATCCACGTAGTCTGCGAAAAAAATGATGTATCTCGTTGCCCTTTCGGTACTGTTGTGTCTTGGGAAAGTGGTAAATTTCGTACACTTCTGACAGTTGGTATCCGAGGTCCGGAACTTTAAACAATTCCACTCTAACTTACGTTCCAGTCAAGGGGCGTTCTTCCTGAGTGTGCTGACAAGGTTGGTCTTGGTTGCACGTTCGGCAAAAGTAGGACACAAATGAAACATCAGGTTTCCTTGGCAATAGTGAGGTAAAACGGGATAGTACAAGTCCGTAGGAGGCAAGACTTTGCACTTGATCCATTCTTCGTACTGACGTATGTTTTCCACATCATTGTGTTCCGTCATCAATTGTGGGTAACCTACGGGAAAGGGACGATATTTGCACACGTACGGATACAGCGAATACACGTTCAATAATTTGATTTATTCTTCCTTCTCTTCGTCTGCCTGAACCTTACAAAATTGTGGAGCCGTTATTTTGGTGAAATAACCCTTTATTTTGTAATTCACCAAATTGCCCCCAGGCGAGAAAAAACACATATAATAAATTGCCTGACACAACTATCAATTAAACAAATGATTTCTTATAAATATATATGAACAACGAAAATATCACAACATTGATTATGGAACTTGACCGAGTAAAAGATTACATAGGTGACAACAAAACATTCACCAGTGATTTTATCACGGAGGAATGCGCGGGTGTTAAATCAAAGAGAGAAGGGGAATCCCTTCACATAAAAACGATTATAGGATATTGAAATTAATGACAGAAGTCCGAGATAAGATTATTATTCAGCATCATGATAATTAAAATTGTTTATCCCGGCGTCGGAGCTTATCAATAAAATATTTGATGACGTCAACAACGACAAGAAAAAATCATCGTGGAAGACGTTGAAAAGATGCTGTTGGATTGACCAGAAGGATTTCGCCGACAACTTCAATAAATAGGTGGTAGTTTAATTTTTGTCGTTTATTTACCACCTAAACCATTATTTGCTGTGATAAATTGTTATAGAGGTAGGTTTATATTTATCATGGGTTAAAACAAAACAATCAAAAAATTATTTATCGTAAAGAAATGATACCCATGTTTTATATTTGTTTGAAAACGCGGTTAGCTGTATATCATTGGCGACAGATTGTATAGATTGGTTATGAATAACATAGTATTTAACAGCGGAGCGTGTTGATGGATAAAATCTTATATCACTATCCATGAAGGATATAACCGGTCGCCGGTATTGGGATCTAATTTTTGGAGCTGAATTTAAACAATTCTCTCTTGGGGTGACAATTATCTAAAATATCTCTATTGATGTGATCAACAACGAACCCTTTACAAATCGGCACTCGTAAATAAATCGATGAGCGAAATTATTTTTTATCAACCACCATATAACCTATATTATTAATCGAACCAATTTTTGTCTTTAGTCGGCGGTTCCTGACAATCCCACATCGTGATGCTTCGTAATCGCTGTAAACAGGATGAGCAATGAAATCAATCTGAGCCATATATTTACTAAGTAAATTAATATTGTATTGTTTATCGCGTTGATTCCCTGTAAGGTACCCCATTTTTTTCAATTACAATATTTTATTTCTTTAAATAATATATACCTCAGTTCGCCTAATCACTTTCCTCCACAATTGATACATAATCGAGTTTTAGCACGTAATCCAAACCCGCAAGTGATGCATTTAACGAGTCCAAAAGAACCGCTCTTGATTTGTTGATTATGAAATTCACAATACTCTCCGACACATCGTCGTCCGCATAAACCATCAATTGCTTTCCATATTCATCTTCAATTATTTTGTGCCATTGATATATTATATATATATGGAATATATTTCCAAGATTACGGACATAAAATTAAACACCGAAAGAAGAAAAACCCGACCTCGACGATACAATAAAACCGCGAATATGGAAATCACAAATAAAAAACAGTATCAAAAAGGCAAAGTATGAATTTCTTAAAGATGGTGCCGATTATATGTGGTCGGCATATCAAACCCGTCGCGATGATAACACAATGACGGATTTACGTCCCCGGGAAATATTATTAAATATACATCGCGATGGTAAACAATATTACATGCAAGTAACGTTCAGTAGAGTTTCCAAACTGGGTTCGATGGATACAATAAACACGAGCGTGTAATGACCACAAATAAAAAAACTAGCTGTTGTAACCGAAAAGACAAAATCTGGTATGTTAACGGGGATTGACAGCATATTTTACAATATAGCATGACCGGTAACAGTAACCATATTTTGAATCTTTTTAATAAACCTCCCAGATATTAATAGATGCCCCGGATGAAAATTTCATCGATGTTAAATTCTGTCGCTGAAAGAGGTACCGAACACTTCAATAATACTCGACAAGGAAACGGATTAACCGAGCTAAGAAAATTCAAGATAACTAAATGGACGGAATCTGTTAAAAAACAGGAGCTTCAATAAGCGATTTTGCCGAGTTGGAGAATAAATTATGATTCCCGATAACTATAAAAACTATTACCGGGGAAATGTTTATGAATCAAAATATAAAAAAAAATACTCCGATTGAAATCATTGACCATAATTCTCATACGTGGTCCATCACTGTTCGAGTATTTCATGTGTCGCGAACAATAAAATACTACCACGGAGATATATTCGATGTAATCTACATCGAATATATCTCCGTACGAGATCAGCAAAACCGGTCCTGTTTCCGTGTGTTTAGTCCGAAGCGAAGGATATTATCAATTTATAAGAACAAATGGAAATTTATATCAAACAGAAACCCTTCAAAACGAGATGAATAACCTCTCGAGGAAGTATACAGATAACATCTACGAAATTACCCGAAATTGTTTTACTGTACCATCGGTCGCAGCACATTTTGCCAGAGAGAAAAACTCATGGAAGCAAACCAGATATGCAATACTCGATGATGTACAGGCTAGCTGTGTAGAACATGGACATGGCTGATTGTCGAATATAAAATATAACATCCAAGATACGATTTACGTTGACATGGCATCGTGTTACCCAGGATGTTGTTTTGGGTGTGGTGAATGCAACGAATATTTTAAACGGTTTGGGCATCCAACACATGAGAAGACTAGAGTTGCGATAAATGTCAGATTTTGATCTGACAGGATTTGCCAAGGTGACATCATTTAAATTCCGCGATGGTCTTAATCGGATATTTTATCTGTGGGCGGGAAAACATTTTTCAACGAAAATATGGACTACGATAGCGCTATTGAGATTTATGTTAGATAAAAAATACTGATATCGTTAACTGTTTCCACCACGATAATATCATATCGGGCACAGACTGATGTTTGGTTACCAACTCCGAAAAAATGCGACGACTGGGATATGAGGAAACAACTAGAACGACAAGCAATGGACCGAGAAATATAAATAATTTGAAAATTTATTCAGGGTGGATCGTCCGAACATAAACAGTGTTGTACCCGATTGGTCTTCGATAATGCTGTATTAAATTTTATAATCGCGGATGCAGCACAAAATGATATATTTACCTAAAGAAGAACAGCCTGTTTATCCAACAAGGAAAAATTAGGAGCTATTGTTCAATATCACGATGGAGAATCACCACAGTATAGTCATTTGAGGTAATCGATGCTCGGTTACACAATGATACATTCGTTTTCTCGATGATAAATAGATTCTCTGACTCGCGGTTAGAGTAGCCACCGACTAATTTTATTTCGATGGAATCCACCGAACATCCGTCGAGGAGTTTACTACGAGGGAAGGTGGTTGGAGAACATGGAGAATAAAACAACAAACATTACATGGATACTGCGAGTCGGCTGTTACCCCCATCGAGGATAATTATCTCGAGGATAAAATCAATGAAGCATCATCGTATCCATCAGTGTACGATCCGATAATCAGACATAAAACTGTTTTTTGACTGGTTCATGACGAAGTGGTAAGACAACCAGAGTAATCGAATTATTCGCGAAAAACGCTGACATGATCGTGTTGACACCAACTCATCGACATGCCCGAGAAATAACATCCCGGGGGTTAAACGCTTGTACGTATCATAGTTTCTTTCGATGTAATGGTACCGATTGGACTTCTAAGCAAATGGGAACAAAACATATTCCTGGGAAAATCATATGGGATGAAATCTGTACGGTATCATTGAAGCTGTTAAAAACATTCTTGGAGTGGTTATTAAAGAAAAACACCGCTGTGATAATGTGTGGCAATCATGGTCAACCGCCACGACTTACTGGACTATACCCTCACTGTTGGTTGAAAAACACCGTTGACTAATACGAATAAATCAACACAGATCATCGATCACTCAACGCGGAGTTAAATACGTTAACATCCACAATAAGACTACAATCAAATAAAATTCCATGTGAAATAACACGCAAAACAATCCCTGAAACATCTATTGCGGATTTCTGGGAAACGTGGACCCCATCTGATTTGATAATCGCGAGTAGAAAAAGAATCCGAGATCTACTTCAGATGAAATTATTTGATCTCCATGAAGAAAAATTCCAAACGTAGCCAGTACCACTATGCTATAGACACAAAGATACACGAGGACAAAACATCGAAGTAGATATTCCTGGAAAATCTGACCGACAAGTACTTGTATTAAACTATGTTATGGGGGTTGTTATCGCTGTTGTCAGAGATGAAATAAGCGCCGATAAACCTCCATGGAGTTTAGGATACGCGATGACAATACACTCGTCGCAGGGATTGTCTATCACGGATAGGACTGTCTGGATCGTCGATAACTTCAAGGAGTGGTCAAATTTAGTTTACTTGGCGGTATCACGAGTACGAAGAATAAATCAACTTCGAAGACTTTACATCGATGGCGATGAAAAGATTATCAGTGATGTGGCCAATGATACCACGATAAGAAAATAACTAGAAGGGTATAAACAACAAGACTAAAAAAATAACAGAGAATTTGATCTCGATATGGAATTTATTCTTACGTTGAAACAGCAACAAGATAACCATTGTGCGTGTTGTAATTGTATCATGGAATGGTCGGGAAATCTCCCAAACAATTTACCTTGGATAGAAGATATCTGTCGTGGTCATACCCGATGTAATGTAATATTGACCTGTCTGGAATATAATCGAAATCATTGTGCTAATTAAGATCATAGGGCGGTAATTGAGTATCATCGGGATAACTTGTAACTGTTCACGAGTAAATCCACGCTGTAACGCAGTTGGATCCTATCTATATATTGCTGGTCTATTTTTAGATGTGACCACGTTGAATATATTATGTGATCTGATACCCCATATAGGATCAGTTGATCTTTTTCTACCGCCTTCAAGTTTGCTGGGTTCATATAAATATTCCACGTTGACATTTATAGGTAATATCGACGATGAAAATCACTCCTCGGTACGTTTATAAAATTTTTTGTTACCGCGGAAACCGGTTTCACAATCGTTCGAGTAATCTCATTGTTGAGTGCGGTAAGTAACCCTGGTAATCTCTTGACCCATTCACGAGATCGTTTATCATCGATGAACTCTTTCGCGTATTGATAATGAAACAATTTACCCGCGAGTGTTCTATTAAACCGCTCAACAATTGCCTGATCTCGGTGTATCTCAGTATGTCCTCGTCGTATCATGGTATTATGTTGCTTCATCGTTGATGATACTTCACCTTGAAATTCTTTGCCCGGATCAACCTGGAGAAGATTTGGCCACCGTAGAGGACCTCGACAATACATTCTTTAGAACGCGGCATCAACCTCAGATGATGACTTGGTTGATATTCAGCCTTCTTGTATCTACCAGCAATATCAACTACGGTTAACGCGTATTTACATGTGTGTTTATTAACAGTATCGTGCGGCATAAATAATATATCACCCTGATGAACTTATTTTGGGACACTAACATCAAATGACGCATATTGAATCTTCTTTGGCAGTGGTAGATAAATGTGCCATATTGCTTGTCGGGATAACCAATTTGCTGCTGTTGTATTTTTTACATTTGCGGCGTTGGCGAGTTTATCGATGGCTGATTTACTCTTCCAATATCCAACAGGAGAATAATAAATTGATTTAATAGAATTGAATACTAGCAGCCATCAATTATTTACCTTTCTTAGCGGTTTTTGTTATCCACGAAGCTAACGTTTCTATGAAGGTTTTATCCTGAATGAAATTCAACGCGTAAAAAAAAAATTTTAATCTAGGATTTTTCACTCGGAAAGCGATGTTAAACCGCGATGGAAGATTTTCATGAGAGATTCCGTTGTCTCATATATTTTGTTTTTGTAGAGATGTTAGAAAAGTAATCTTTGGTGCTAGTCACACCGTAGTTCTTATGAGAAAGTCGAATGACAATGATGCGATCTGGTGTGTTAATGGTGTTCCCGATGGTAAAGTAATTTTATCCAAGTTTGCATTATGGAGGCCAATAATGACCCCGTCGCTCGCCATAGAACAGTGGCTGCTATCTTTCATGGATCAAGACGATACATCTTTAATGTCTTGGTTAGATGTTACAACAGCTACGAAATCAGATTCTATCACTGGTACATTTACATGGAAAGTCAAGCTAACAAAAATTAACATCGCTCCTAGATATATTTTTGTTGCGTTTCAAAACAAAAACAGAATAGAGGGACTTAATAAACAAGAACGTTGTCATATGATATTTGATAAATAAGCGGTCAACGAGGTATCATTGCGAGTAAGTAATCAGCAAGAACCCGCCGAAAAATATTCTGATCGATTATTCCAATAACCAAAAAGCTCTCGTGTATCATCACTTGTGGTCTTATATGGGACGCGATCAAAATATTCATACCGGGTTACACATATCACAGTTGGATTTTCAAAAATTGTATCCTATATATTATTTTCATTGCAACATCTTGATCTATCTAGGCACTCCGTCGTCGATATAAAATTTCAAGCCCGTGTAGAACTTCCTCCTGGTGGTTTTTCTAGAGCAATCATGTTATTCTCAGTGATAAGTCAATAAGAATTGAAGGTAGAGGTGGAAGGATGAAAGTAGTTGATACACCAGTGGAAAATATGTACTATTTTCAAAAAATGTAACAGATCAATATGCTATTTAGAAAACAATGTACAATCAAGGCGAGGTCACATTTGACCCCTGGTCAGTCAAAGAAATTACGATCACGAAACGCTACCACATGCGGAGTAAAAATAACTTTGCGACGAGAACAGATTGATAAGGGTGGACCAAATACTTTATCGTTGAGGAAAACTCAACTTAATCACTTCAACAAGGCGTTAAAGGCGAACACTGGAGTTCAACTTGAATTTACTTCTTCCGCGGTAAAAGCGATGATAAAATCAGGAGGTATATTTCCTTTCCTCGCCGCGATTCCCGCGTTACTTGCCTCTGCTTCACCAATAATTGCTAAAACCGCAGCGTTGCGTGCTCTTAACGGTGCTGCTGGTACCGCCGCTGGATCCATTGTAAGAAAATTACTGGGGAAGTTATTAAAAAAGGGAAAAGGTCTACAATTTCCAGGCAGCCGATACACCCAATACGGAGCGGGATTGAGAATCCAAGGAAGCAATCGTCGATAACTCCAATGTCAAATGTTGACTTAATCACCACGGTAAAACAATCCCCGATAAAGAATTTCAGAGGTGTTTTTATTAAGAATCAGTTACCGATTCGGCCATCAATTTCAGAAACAGGTATAATTAATCTCGATGATAACACTGGACCGGGAGCTCATTGGGTGGCGTACTAGATACACCCCAAGTAAATTGTTTTTTTTTTGGTTTTTTTACCCATATGGATTAGCGCCGCCTAATGAATTTCTCAAATACTTCCATGAGTTTAAAATCCCTGTTTGTGTTTCCACGTTACCCACACAAACATTAACCGATCCTCCGATATGTGGCCGAGAAGTCATTAATGTGCTCGGCGCGATCTCATCATCGACTAAACCCCCTCATGTCTGCGTACATGAATACACCAGTTATAACTTTTTAAAGAGATCGTAAACGTATAATGGTAGACGTTGGGGAAGATCTCTATCGCATGGAAAAACCACTGACGGGGTTTCACTCGATGTTGTAAATAAACTTATTAATGATGTGTTATCTGATCTATTACATCTCGTAGATGTATCACAGGATAAGATAGTTGTTTTTCAAGACCGCCAAGGTAAATTAAAAACTAGTAATATTTCCATCAATGATATTTTTGTTAAACTTGAAAACGCGGTTGAAAACTCCTTTGCGGTATTTGATGCTCAGGGTAAAATCGAACCCGGAGCTGCTAAGTCAACCATCGAACACAGACAAACATCGTTGAATAATGATTATATAACATCGACGAATACACTAAAAACACTACGCGATGAATATCATGCAGTTATAAATGTATTTACCGGGTTACAAAAAACCACTGTGGAGGTTCAACGTCCCATTTATAATTCCTTTGGGATTCCATCAACGGTTCCGTTAAAATTCGCCTATGTGAAAACCGCCGTGGATAATCTAACAACGCTGCGATCCGAGTATGATAATTATATCATCGGTTATCATTATTTCTACCAAGGATATTTACAAATTATATCCGAATCGGTAATTTGTTTTGGAGGTATTCCACTTGGGATCCCTATAAACCTCGCCAATGTAAACACCGCCATGGATGAGCTCGCGGTATTACAATCTGGATATGAAGATCACGTAAAACAATTGATAGGGTTTCGTAATAATTTTAGGAAACTCAACGAAGAATTGTTTTGGAAAACCAGCAACGGTTCCTATTAATCTAGCTGATATTAAAATAACCCATCGATACTATTAAAATTCCTCATGGGGAAACCATCGACATGGTATACGCGATCCAACATGGATCCTTCGGCTGGACTCCACAAACTAACACAGTAGATATCACCACGGAAGTCAAGGGAATCTACAGATTAACCCTATTATCCCTGTCGCAATTTAATATAGCATGAAGTAGTTCGTCCGCGGTAAACAATACGATATCCGCGATAATAGACAAGGGATCAACTGAACGATTCACGATAACTACCACGGATAGAAATCAACTCCGGGTATCCATAACATGTTACGTACAATTTTGTAGCCGATTTAAGAAAAAAATTTCATTGAAAATAATGACATCGCAACAATACCGATATGATCAAGTCAGAGCTTTACAAACTAAACTCACAGACGAATATCAAACAAATATAAACAAATATCAACGAAGGATTACCACCGTTGATGTAATCGTGTACTCGGTTGGAAGTATTATCGCTGGAACCGGTGTGATATTATGATCGGTGACAATGATCGCCCCGGTTGCTGTTCCAATTTGTAAATCCGCGGCGACAACAATCGCGGGGGTGATTTCAATAATAACAAAAAATATCATCGTGTAGTCAGCGTAAATTACATGATTACATGATTACACCGTTAAATTCGACACCGTATCAATGATATCATAGTCGCTTGAGTGCACATTAATGTCCGTGATGAGTTTTTCGTGATGATACGCTTTATGATTCCGTGATGTCAAAATTAGAAAAACACGAAGATAATAATGATGACAACGCCACTAGAACTACTTCAGCGAATCGTCGAGAACACATCCCCACCGAAAACAACAATGATATCGACGGTAACTACAAACCCTGAATTCAGTATTGAATTTCCAACTCCGATTCCAGCCAAGGAAATCTCGTTAACTCAGTTACGTGGATATTATAGCTGGCCTAATATCATCGCAGATTTATTCGCTGGTAAACCACCCAATAACACATTTGTGTTTGTGCATAAGGATTTTCCCGATGCTATTGCCGATTGGAAAGCAATACATCTTCCAAAGGGAGCTTATAACATCGAAGATATCAACAAGGAAATTCAACTCGTCAATTAGAATTATTTTAGGATGGCCGGAAGATCTACCATTGGAAAAAAAACAACTGGTAATCCCCCACGACAAGAAAAACCGCCAATGGAGTGAACGTGTCCACGGAAATCTAGCAGGGAGTATTATACCACAGATAGTAAATCACCATATCCTGAATTTGACAACTCGAATGATATATTTAATTTGCGTTATTTAAAAAGTTCAGTAGATAAAAGCTTTGATTATATGCGTGTAGAAGAAAAAAATGAACGCATTGGTTGGAGTTTTAGTTTCAAAGATCTTACCTGTAATATCCTTGGATGGAACTCCTATTGAAATTATGTGAAATGATAGTATCTTTACTGGTTTGTTTTAAGAGAATTAACCAAGAATATAAAAACAATTAACCCTATTACGACAAAAATTTAAAGAACATCTCTCTGATATAACTAGTCCACGTGATAAAATCATTAAACACATTGAGATAATAAATCAACTTATATCCGATATGGAATACGTCAACGAGAAATTGGTTCAAGCAATAGTTAAAAATAGATATGATGAAGATAGTAACAGAAGCTACAATACCAAATTATTAATTTTTCTGGATATAATGTTCCCGAGTTAAAAAAAGAAATCACTCAATGATGTCATCGATGAATATTTGTCTAAAATGCTGTGTGGAATTTAGAAAATCCTCTCAATGATACACATGTCCAACAACGATATCTCACATACAATAATTCTCCCGAGGGAGCTGGTAGACATGTATCGCCGAGCACAGTTGATATAACATCGGTGATCGCGATAAATCTTGTATGTGATATCGTCGTAGGAAGTAACTGGGCGGATACAGCAGCGTCAAATCAAGCGGCTGAAGGATATATCTTATATACTTTTTCCCCTCAAGCGTCTCCGGGAACTTTAATTTTACAAAATCCGGTTAATCTGTTGTATTTTGAATGCAGTAACCGTTGGATATAAAAAATAAACTTTAAACTCTTTAATCAAAATTTTAACTTAAATTACTTATCAAATGAACATTTTCAAATTACCCTTGATGTGAAATCGTAGATTTTTATCGTAGATTTCCATGTTAGATTTTCATCGCGAGGTAAAGTCTTCCAGGTTCAACAATTGAAAATTACAACGATTTTATCAATAATGTACCAGCATGAGAGAGTATTTATCCATGATTTAGAATGATTCAACTCTGCGATTAGAAAATCATTCGCGGGGACAATCGTGGGAAATTGTGAATTCGTCGTTGATGAATACGGTAATGAAGATTTCCTGCTGACGGAACACCAACTACAACTACTGCAACATCACTATGTTATAATAATTTCATGTAACTGCGACAGATAATAAACTATGCTCACTCGTGTATTTCTGTTGATCGCCTCTAGGAAGTTTTATCATCGGGGTGGCAATGATATCATCGGGTGGTCTCGAAGACAAAATTTTGAAAAATAGTTTTAAATTGTTTTAAAAATCCAGCAAATTACGACGATAATTCTATGATTACTGACCATCATTATTACCATGGTTTTCTATTGTTGTAATTATCGTCATCGCTACCATGTTTATAATTTCCGTCATCGTTCTTTTTGTGTAACAATTTCTCTGCGGATATATATGAGAAACCCAACTTATCTTACCGCCGACGACGAAAAAAAGTAATAGCGTTCCATGATGTTAAATGACCCGTCGGGGTCGCCAATGAACACAAAGTAGGATCATCAAGGTTGTATAAAATATGGTCCAAGTAACCAATGTCCGTTCTAGCACAAGGTAACATCGAACAATACAAACAAGCCAGACAACAATACAACGAGAGCTAACGAATACTCCGAGAAGAGATCGCCCAGTTAAAGAAAGAGATAGTCACGTTAACTAAGACACGTGATCAATTATGAGCCGCCGTGGAGAAAAACCAGCGAAAATATCAACAAGAAAAAATTTGTGTTACAACAAACCAACTATAAATATAATAACCATGCATCAGAAATACACAATACAAATATGTTACTTGAAATCGAAATTTCAAAATTATAAATAACAAAAAAGTATTTAACTGCTTGTCATAAATAACTTATCGCTGTAAAATGCAAATTATAATCAAGTATAACACAAACAAAAGAAACCATACAAATAAAAAAAGTATTCAAGGAACAGGGTCAAGACTTGAAACTTCTCAATTTCGATGTTTCGAAAACTCCTCTTCGTGTTTCACCCGTAAATCCAACAACATCTTTTCAAAATCTTCCATGATGATCTTTTCTAGTCGTTGTTTCGCGAAAACTTCCTTGACGTCAACAAATATTGTTTTGATAATCATCGACAACGGGATAAACAATTTTAATTTATCATGATGCTGTATAATAATCTTATCTAGGGCTTCTGTCATTAATTTCAATATCCTATACTCGTTTTTATGTGATCGGATTCCCCTGTCTATCATTGATTTAACACCCACGTATTGTTCCGTGATAAAATCACTGGTGAATGTTTTGTTGCCACCGATGTAATATTTTACTCGGTCAAGATCAATAATAATTGTTGAGATATTTTCGTCGTTCATATACCTATAAGAGATCATTTGTTTAATTGATAGTTTTGTCAGGCAATTTATTATATGCGGTTTTTCTCGCGTGGGTCAATTTGGTAAATTACAAAATGAAGGGTTATTTTACCAAAATAACGGCTCCACAGTTTTGTAGGGTTCAGCTTCTCTGCTGCTACATTTCTTCTTGAAAGTCGAAGCGGTACGAGGCGTGAGTCTGGTACCAAGCGTGGATAGCTTCTCGCTGGTCGGTGCGCATGTTGTTAGCGTCGTAGTCGTCAGCCTCATCCAAATGGGGTATTCGGCTTCGGTATTGAAAATGTGTGGAAAATAACCTTTGGCCACTTCTGTTATTCCAAACGTCTTAGGCATGCGACTCAAAGGCATGGCCAAGTAATTCATTTAGTCTTTAAATTGTACTTATCTTACTTGCATATAAATGATTTTGGCTCCGAACAAAGTCACTTTAAGACGTTCGGTACTTTGTTCCGTGCAGTATCTGAGCAGAAATTTCCCATCGTATCCCGAGAAGGTGTGAGCAATTACCGTGGCATGGCTATGACAATCTCTGGAATGTTCGACGTCTTCTTGGGGTTAAAGATCCATTGGGCCAAATCGAACAAGGTATTTGACCCTCGAAAGATTTTTTGACGTCCTCCAGGAATCTTGCTGCAGTGGGGGCAATGACTAAAGATTGGTTCTTGGATGCACTGCTTGCACGCTCCGTGAGCCACACAGAAATTGGGAATGTTAATGACAGTCACTTGCACGCATTAGAAATCAAACAAGATAAAATTACCTTTCTTCTGGTCATCTTCTTGTTGGGGTTGGCATTTCTGAATGAAGATTTCGTGTTCTAAGTCCACAATCTGGAGAAAAATGTCACATCGTTTCTTCCCGCGACAAACGTGAAACATGACATTACTGGTACGTATGGTTGTCCACAAGTAGTGTAGAACCTCAGGAGCTGAGAAGTACTTTTCTGCTGTGAACCTTGGATCCACAAATGTTGTTGGTAAAAGGTAGGACTGACAAAAGTGCGATGACAAACTGGAAAATGCACTCTTTCTTGTCCTTTGTCAAGACAGGGTTGAGATGCCAAACATCCATCACATTTCGTTCCACAATGTATTGTTCTCGATTTTTATAACCAGTCACATTCTTCACAGTAGGAACAGTATCCCAGGAATCCAGTGATTCTGGTAATATTATCAAAATGCCCCTCGTGACGATAGACGTGAATGTATTTTCCGTCTTTGAAATCATTGCCTCGAAACAAAAGAGGTCAACGCACTTCTTGAGGGTGCACTTTCAAGGTATAACGTGGCGCTACGACGTCTTGCACTTTTTGCATTTATGGAATGCCGCAAGGGGTGTCATTGGATTCGGGTTCACTCATGTCATCTTCAAAATCACTAGCATGTATTTGAGCCAAGACTTCAGCTACTGTGCGAGGCGATACATCACGTTTATGTCTCTTATTGTCTTCTCCTTTCTCTACACAATGATGCGATCGTTTCATCTTGTCTGCAAAAAGTCAAATGACTGCATTTTAAAGACCATGACCGATTCATGTCCGATCAGTGTATTTATAAAGTGCTAGTGTTTAACTGTTCAGTATTCATTTCACTCTCACATTGACCAGAACGATGGAAGAAGATACATAAGTTGAACTTCTCATCAGAGCTTTGCGTGGCGTCATACGAAAGTTTTCTTCAGACAAGCCGACGGACTACTCTCCCTCCTTTCGAGATAAAAGTCAAGATACTTGATATATCTGTAAAAAGAAGGAACATTGGTCTACATAATGTTCAGATTGTGAGAAAAACCAAAACAGGTACCAGAAGAGACAAAAATCAAGATACCTGTTATCATTGTAAAGAGAAAGGACATTGTTATGATTGTAAAGAGAAAGGACATTGGTATCCAAACTGTCCTAAGAAACAACAGGTGCATGAGGGGGAGAGGAATTCTGAACTGGAGGAGGAAGGGGTACCCTCCCTAAAGCATGACGCTCGACACGTTCACAAAGGGAAGTAAAGAAGACAGAAAGAAAGTGAGGAGGAAGAAGAAACAGAAACAACTGTGCCAGTAAAGAATTAGAAGAAAAAAACAGAAGGAGTTGACAGAAAAAGTCAATTGACTTTTTAAAGTTGCATTGTGTTATGTTATGTTGTGATATTGAATTGTAACATTTGTACCAGAATACACCAGACACAAAAACGTAAGTGTCTCTTGGTTTTGATTTTATAGAATAAGAACCTACACTCACACACTAATTCACGCACACGTACATCATGGATAAAAAAGGACTTTTGAATGAGGTAATTGAAATAGTATTTCTTTTCGAAAGATTTAAGTGGCCCTGAAAAGAACCGTTGGGCATTTGTTTGTTTAAAACAAAACAAACTCGGAAACGGGACGAAACCATCTTTAAGTGTCATAAGCCTTTGCCACGGCCAAGGCATTTTTCTGGACTGGTTCATGTCAATTATTTGGTAGAAATCACTAAAGGTGTTATGGCAGACGTAGTCACAGTTAGTATGGGTTGTTTAGCTCGAGTTGGTCTTTTTCTCTTGGGTCGTAATAAGGAAGTCTGTTACATTTGTTTGAGATTCCTTAACTCTGCTAAAATGACTAAAAGTACCGTGATCGTTTCACTTTCACTATTATCTTTCTGTCCTTGGTATTGTTTCTTCTCTACTGCTGTTTCTTCCTGGTGTTTTCTTATTTCCTCTTCTTCCCGCTGTTGAAGGAGAAAAGCTTGTTCTGCTTCTTTATGTTGTTGTAGAAATTGCTCCAATTCTTCTTTATGTCTATGTTTAAAATCATCGACGTGTAAAAAAGTAGGAGAAGGTGACGACGGTTCCAGAACAAATTCTTGTGAAGTTAGAAAATCCACAATATCCCAGTTAAATAAAATCAACTTCTTCTGGATGTAGATTTGTGTTGATTTAGGTAGTCACTGCTATGCCATTACTTGCTGTCTCCACTACTGGTTCACCCAAATTCATCGTCTTCTTAGCTTCCGACATGATTGACAACTATGTCGCATGGATTGACTGCGCACAGACGCTAGTCTAGTACCTCTCTTTAGGGAATGTGACGTCACAGACTGCTCTTTTCAGATTGGACGACTGTGACTGAATTTTGTAAAGCGTGTTTGGATTGGTCCGTTTCGATCCGCTCTTCCCCTATAAATAACCGCAGTACACAGCATTCGCTTAACCTGTTATCGTAATAATATGTATACCAACGTAGAATCCTCTACCCTTGTTTCATCAATGCACTTTCACCCAGACTATCTCATGTATGTCAGAGCATCATGCGCAACCACTCATATGACTGATTCAGCCCTTTGGAAAAGAAGGATCTTTTTGGAGAGGCAAGGTTGTTAGAGAGAGTTCTCCTCTATGGACCAGACGTTAGACGAAGTTTAAGGAAGAAAAGAAGATACGTGAGATGTCCTCTGTGTTAACAGTATGATGTTAAAAATAAAATAAAATCCAAAGGCCCTTTTCAGAGCCACTCATATACCTCGAAAATATATTTGCTTTGCTTGCCTAAATTTCCCTTCTCACTAGACAGGCCCAAATAATATTCCCCATGTTAAATTCCCCTTGTTGCTATATAGACCCACCATGTTAAATTCCCCTTCTCACTATATAGACCCACCATGTTAAATTCCCCTTGTCGCTATATAGACCAACCATGTTAAATTTTCCTTGTCGCAAAACAGGCCAACGACCTTTTTGACTGGATTTCCCATTGTCGCCATATCGCCCCATATTACTACTAACATATTTGGGCTGCTTGATTATTTTTTATCTTTGAGAAAGATAATATTTTATCTTACTGAAATGCAGACGTTCACGATGACCAAATATTTAATGCAACTTTAATGCTCTTCAAACAGACGTACGCTTTCTCTTGCGATTCGTGATCACTTGTCTTTTGCTTTCTTAAGACTGCCTTTGAACGTAAGTTGCACTTAGCGTAGATCTGATCACAAGTTAGAAAGAAAAATAATAATATCAATGAATATTTATATCTGACGGTCATATGATGCTTCAAGTTTCCTATGACAGTTTTCAAACAACGTTGGCAACTGTCTTACCTGCCAAATCGAGAGAAACGTTTTATAGCGGCGAGACGTGTAAATGTGTAAATGAATCTAAGCCAGTTGTCAAATCTATAAACTTACAGCTGATGGCAAAAGGTTATTATAACTTTTAACTCCCTTCCGGTAACTACTAGTGCTTCATGAGTCAGATTATGTACATTGTATGAGCTCTTCTAACGACCTGTTTATTACTGTAGCATTAACAGATTTGTATTGATTTGATACGTGCCAGTAATATATGCAGATTATAATTCTTACCGGTACGGTAACTATCCATGGACAATATCGAGCCCTGCCGTCAATGGTTACATTGTTCATACGGCAGACGCACACACACACACACATATAATTACAACTCGGATGGGCATTCAGACAAGTCAATCTTCATGGGGCAGTCATCAGTTATGGACCCTGAGCAAATGTTGTGGTAATACCTACCCAAGTAATTAAAGTTTCATTGTATTGTCTTTATTGTAGTATAACGTGCAGTAATAATACAGCTACTACTACTACTACTTCTAGATATTATTATTATTATTATTATTATTATTATTATTATTATTATTATTATTATTATACCGATCCACAATGATCTAATATCTCTCCGTCAGAAACTCATTTCATAACTCATTCGAGCTATGTTTTTTTTCATTTCCTGAAGATAACGTGGATTTCTCACCACGTTCTGCTTCCGTCCTTTGTTCACTTAGAATTAATCCAAACTATACTGGTGAATGCCTATAGCAAATATAATTATCATCCATATCGTGTTTATCAAGACAACAAACACATATTCTAAGCATGTAGTTGTGCGTTAAGACCTTTTAACTCTCAGGAACTGGAATATTATATGCGTTAATATATTTGAGGTGATTTTTAAAAATAAAATAATTGTGAAACTGAACCTTATGATTATGCCTAAAGTGCTCTGAAACTAATATAGGCAATTTAATTTATATATAGTCCCGAAACTAATATACCCCATTCTTTGTTAACATACATAATGACAACACTAATTAGCAATTCAGAACTGGAACCTAACGGAATGTTATTTGAATGTTTACTAACTCAAAGGTATCCAGCAGTTGACTCGTGTTTATTATATGCGTTTTTAATGAGAGAGAGAGAGAGAGAGAGAGAGAGAGAGAGAGAGAGAGAGAGAGAGAGAGAGATGACATAACTCAACATTTGTTTTTCATCAACAACACAATTGTAAATATGTTTCAGCTGCTTGATTTTCTGTAAATATTTCAGACCTAGATTAATGGTAGACCTGTAATTTCCTGTATATATCCCAAATAGAGAACCAAACGTCTGTCACTTAGTATATCTGTTTTTATTTTAATCAAGTCTTCCCGAAATACAAACGTTGTATTACTGAATGCATATCTAGATAAAACATAGTTTATAGGTCATCATCAAACAATATATGAGATATGTATGTACTACGTAGCTTAACGTGGAATGATAATATAAAGAACATACTGAGAAGTTGTTGTTGTTGTTGTAGGGTTTAACACCATTTTTCAGCACACGATAGGCTATACATGGCAGCCAGTATTATTAGTGGAGGAAGAACCCGGGAAATCCCCCGGAAAGAACCACTGGCACAAGAGAAGATACTGGCAAGCTTTCTCACATAACTACATTAGCCTAATCTTAGACTCGAACCCACGCAGATAGAGGTGAGATGGCAGTGATCCGGAACGGAGAGCGCTTTAGACCACTTGACCACTCGGGGCCCCAACTTACATATGTGCGTATTAATTGGTATGTACACATTATTATTGGGTTCATTTCATTCGCACAGTCCGTATGGGCAGTGTTCGTCTCAAAGCTGTGACAGGCACACGGGGTAGGATCCAACAAGGAAACGTTAGGATAGTGATACATATAAATTACATGAACTGCATTTATAATATAATATAACATCAACTGTTTCCATTTGGTTTGTTTGTTTATTTGATTAGGAATTTTGTTAACGTAGCTTTAAATGTTTTTAGTCATATCACTACAATGTCGACAGTGAGGCAGTTATAGTGATGTCTAGCACTGGGGCATCATGCCGCAGACATGTGACAAGATGTCCCACCCAGTCACAGTATCCTGACACCAGGACAATCAGTCCTGACACTAACCTTTTAATGCCGAGCGCTAAGAGAGGCAGCTGTTAGTACCAGTCTTTCGTCTGTCTCGGCCGGGGATCGAACCCACGACAGCCCACTTCCGCGGCGGACGCTCTAACCACTAGGCCACAGGAGCGGTTATTTCCATTTTTTCACGTTTCAATTTGGTGAGATGTTACAGTTTATGAAGGTTTCGTAACAATATGATCTGATTCGATGAGCGTCGGTTGAATAGTCGTTTACCTATATAATTATCTGTATACCAACGAAATTAGAAAACGTCTTAAAATCTAGTAGAGTAAAAAAATATATTATCTTTAATCGATGTTAAGGCACACGGCGTATAATCTGACTATATTCTTTCCTCTTGAATCAAAAGAAAATCCATACATATATTATAAAACTCCCCGTAAGAAACCCACACACAAACTTACACACACACACACACACACACACACACACACACACACACACACACAAATACACACATACACACACACTGCCAGGAGACGAGCAAACCCAATAAAATTCTAAAATCCCAAAATATAATGTAACTAGAGGTGATATGTTTATGAACCATAAGCGAATACGTATTGTACCGCTGCCTTTGGTTTTCAAGTTCTAAATATATAATGCAGTTTGCTTCTTGAACATCATTAAATAGTAGGAATTATGTTATCCCGTAATTTGCTGATCCGACCAAGTTTTGCCCTGAACTATGACAATGCTAGAATTAACATCACAAAGAAAGAATGCTGAGCATGTCTGCTTTCGGTACTTCTGGACTGTCATTCATGTTCTTTGGAGGTTTTTGTCAGAGTTGTGATATGGTGGCAAATCCAACACCAGGTTTAGGTCCTTAATTCCACCACTGCACAAAAAGGTATAGCTAACTCGTATACTAATGAGTTGTTCTAATGGTAAATACGAGTTTCAACCAGGGCTGATATATGGCATATCCATCAGATTAAGGTGAATCGGGCAATGGTTAGGGTTCATTTCTTTAGTTATTTGCTATGATACAGAGGTAAGCAGTGTAATCCAAATTTGGGCTGCTAATTCACTGGAGTGGAGGTCGAGTTCAAAACCATCCCGGTTCTAGTGAACGGCCACCTAGTGCCTAGAGCCACATTTGTCTGTGTATGCCGCTACTGGAATATCCACAATTGCTGCTTTTGCAGCTCAGCTATCACCACCGGTCTTGAATTTACCAAACGCGGGAATGAATACGCATTGAAGTTAGAAAAAATGAGGAAAAGTTGCGCAGTCCCCCTCCCCCTTTTTCTATTTCTCTGTCTCTCTGTCTCTGTCTCTCTCTCTCTTTCGTTCTCTATGTCCCTCTGTCTGTCTGTCTGTCTGTTTGTCTCTCTCTCTCTCTCTCTCTCTCTCTCTCTCTCTCTCTCTCTCTCTCTCTCTCTCTCTCTCAGGCCTGTCTAAATCCAATAACAACACAGTTTAGAGCAGTGTAAAAGTAATTATGGATATAGTGTCGTGCTGTATCTTAATAGATTCCATGCGCTATCCACGTGGCTCTTGCCAGCTCTTTTCACAACGGGTGTGGATAATGTGGCGGTGAACATATCAGTTGTGCCTTCTTATCCATTGCAATCGATTTTCCACAGTTATCTGAGTATGACGGAGCAGTCTTGGTCAACTGTCACAAGTAGTGTCACAAGTCTACTGTTTCTTTCTACTGGTGGTGAGTGCAGAGTGATACACTCAGTATAGCACAGACGAATATAGATAGGAACGTAACTTGCAAAACGCTTAGGTATTGTTTTAATAAGCACTCTTCGTTGATAATTGTTAAGAGGTGAATTGCACTCAGAATCATAGTTCTGTTCCTGCTTACATACTAGCCACCATATCCTAAGAGTTGTTGTTTGAGATCTACAAAATGTCGTTATTATTTGTTCTGTAACAGAGATGTTACAATAGGATCTGTGTGCATTCTGGACATAAATCTTCATTAATGTACTGATCTACATAAAAATGATGTTCAATTAAGAATTTATACAAGAAATATGAATTCTCTTTGAGTGCTACTAAGATTGACGCCTTATCTAATCAAGTTACAAAACAGAGATCATATGATCTCATATTAACAGCATATCGGCAGCGTTTCAAAAACGGTGTCCGTCGTTCTATGTTATTTAGCTAGCAATTTATTGAGAGGTTACGTGTACTTTACGTTCATAATTTATAAAACCTTTACCACTGAATTACTTCAAAATTCATTACTCTTCATTCGTGAAAAAATATAACGTGTACTATACATTTTGAACAAAAGGGAAACAATACAATGGAGCTTGTAAAGGCACAGAGTTTTACCCTGATCTCATGTATCAGAAAAGATAAATGCTAAGAAATCATGAAGGTATAATATTATGATTCAAGATAAAGAATGTAAATGAATGTATTATAGCAGTCTGAACCATTTTGTGTTGCTTCAAAATCTGTGATTAAGGTACTGGCGTCACAATGCTTTGTTAGTAACCTTTCGACTAGTCTGAATAACCAGGTACAAATCTTCATTATATTATGTATTGTCACATCCTCTATTTTCACGCTACCCTACCCTATTGTGACTAAGTGTCAAAAATTAGTTCTCAAGTGAACGCATTTCTCATTGAAGTCAGAACAAAAATATTTCTTTACATTGATCAAGTCACGCGGATTGAAACATCTGTTGAAAATCCTATTATTATCAGTGTGTAAGTAGAAACAAGATACTTATCAATAAAATTGCATTTACTTATTTCTTTTTTTCAATACGTAAATTCTCATAAGCATTTTTACTGGCAAATCAACATCTCACCATAATAAGCATCGAGTATGCAACATGATATACGTTTGCCACGTGAGTCACAGCTGACAACTGCATTAGTACCACGATTTATAACGATGTACACCATTTTAAATATCTATACGGATCTGTCATTACTCATACTTAAATGCTTGTTTTATTATAACTTGGAAGTGTACATGAAACATAATTGTATTATATATGTCCTAGCTAAATCAACATCCTGTGTATGTTTGCTGATAAAAAATTATAGTAGGAATTTCTGTCCTATAGACAAGCGATGTTACTTTAACATTAAATTTTCAATCGGCTTTTAAGAGAATCCCGACATTTAACTTATGTTGAACACTTTATTAATTGTAATTATTTGGTTTGATAATTATAATAATTAGAATAAATGAAAATAAAACTGTTTTCTGTTACATTATGTCTTCTGTATGTGATTATTTTATTTTTAGAAACACAATTTATGAAGGATACCAAGCAGTTGTAAAGATCGAAAACAAACCAGTTAAAGACTGATGTTTTATATATTCACAGTCAAGTAACTATTGGAGAAGAGTAATACAATGAATCTAATTTATTAAATCATACGTAAACATTGTTATCATAATCTAAACAAAAGTTTCCCCTATCTGATTTCCTTTAGCTTTTGCAGCAAAATCTATTCCAAATGAAAATTGTGATAAATATAACAAAACAATTTATTTATTTTTTCCTTTTTCTTTCAAATACGTTCCTAAGTACATTTCATAATGAGATAAATTAACAAGAGGAGGGGATACTGAACATCCGACTGAATTATCCATGCAAACGGTGACCCATACGCCTCACTACAGAAGCAACACATCCTGCGGTCACATGACCTGTGACCCTAACATACAGATAAGATGGTTATTGAAATTGTCTTACCAGCAAATATTTCAAAAGTGAATCGAGCGAAGCTAACAGGCTGTGTTGATTGCTCCAGTTGGATCTGGTGGCCATCTGTGGTGCCACCACTGTATTCACCAGATTATAGGTTGCCTCTTCAATACCACATATATGAAAAAGAGCATTAAGAAGGTTGGCTCTGCCTGCCAGCCAACAACTTCTATTATATTAGATTGAAAATTTGATTTCAATCACTAGGCTTGCAAAGATTACCTGAAACGTCTGAGCAGTAATTTACTTGAGATTGCTTTAATTTTGTGAGACGTATGACCCACTTCAACCACAAGTAAAAAAGGCTTAAAACGTGATATCTGGCTCACAGTGATTGCTCTTACTCTTGCAGGTCGCATACTCTCAATGAATAAGCTAAAGCTATCAAGAAACATGATTTGTTTAAAAAGGAATTTAGTTTAGCAATGTATCGGTTAGACGTTCGAACAGATTCGAATCAAGCAATGTTCAAAGAAAGGATTGGATACCATAAACAAACAAAATGAGGGATATTGGTCACGCGAAGCCAATATTATCTAACATATCCGATAGGACTCTTCGCTGCCCAAAACGTTTGATATGATGCCATAATGTGTTCAAGATCATGGAACAGTTGCCTTTAGTAGCAACTAGGGCCATACTGTTTCTCCTTAAGAGCCAGGGACACGTTGGGCAGGGGAGAGAAAGATGCATGCAGAGGAACGATGTAGTTGATATGGCATCAGTCCGTAACAACATGCCACTGTCCCGCATGAGCCTTGAGAGTGGAGGGTCTGTCTACTTATGAGATTTTATCTTTAATCAAAGATTTGAAATGCGTGACTGGCAAGGCTGTCCTGGTAAGAGCCGAGCATGTAGTAGAGGGCGGTCCAGACATGGAAGGACCACCTATTACAGTGGATGCAAGATTAGATCTGGGTTGGCCTGAAACTTCCTAGGTGTGCTATTGCTAGAAAAAGATCAGTGAGCCAGTGCTTGTCCATTGAAGGGGGTGGGGGCTATCAGAATCACCTTTGTTAGTATGACCCCTTAACATCTTGGTTATTTTCAATATCCGTGGGAGTGGAGACAAATGCCTACAACCCTTCCCAAATGATTGACAGCACATCTGCGGCCCAAGCTTTTGGTCTGGAACTGGAGAGACAAAGACGGGTAGCTTTTGACTCAACCCTGTTGCCAAAAGATCGATCATTGGATGCCCTCAAATTGCCCTAATCCGAGTGAAGAAAACATTTCTCATTTCTAGGATGCTAATGTGTATCCGAACTGGATCGCTACACGTATGCGGGAATGATTTAATCTCAGACGTGATCATGACTGTTTAATTAAGAAGACATAAAACAAGGCATAAGTGTGCTGGAAGAGCCCACAAGAGACAGCCAAGTGGGATAAGGTCCACTGCCACATAAGAAACCACGGAGTTGCAATAACTCTTCCGCTGAAATTCTAGTGTTGTTGGAAACAGACTCAGCGATTTCAGTGATTATGTTAATTGGAAATAAGGACTCGGGTTGTGGTTCGGTTTCTCAAGAACTGCTTACGTAAAGGGCGTCTTAGAGTAGTCTAGAACCTATCTTGTTACATGTTAAAATAGCATGTTGATTCTTATGAATTGCTATTTCACTTTTCCGATAATAGTCACGGTTCTTGGCAGCAAACTTTAAATGGAATTTGTTTTAAACGGTACAAATATAATTAGTCTTGTTTCATTGCATTTGGACTTTAATACCTAAATATAAATCTATTTAAAATATAATGAGATACCATCCCATTTAAAAATAAACAATAGTTTTGGAAGACATACTGTATGTCATTATGCTACTCCACATACCAGTAATTTATTCCATTATCTGGCATGCATCTTTGCTGTGAATAGTAACGCATTACTGATATGGAATTGCCATATTATTACATTCTAACAAATACATGTTAATACCTGTTATTTCACCTAGCAGCTAAAAAACATTTTACCCTTATTATAGCCACGTACATCCACATTTGATAAAACACATGTCCAAATCATTCTTAAGAGATGTTTTACAAACAAAAAAAGGCTATACAGATCTGATATATCGTAAGGTTTATGGATATTATGTGGATGAACATGAACAAAATGTAAGATTGACGTGGTTATACTTTTAATTATTTACACAGGAGTGTGTCTGGTTGATAACAGTGTTTGTTACAAGTTTATTATTCCTTAATGTGTTTGGTCCGTTTCAATATAGATGCATTTCTAAGCGTTATCTTGCTATATCTTGCTTTTGAAAGCGAATAAATCCAACATGTTAACTCAACTGAATGCAAAATCTGAATAAAACAACTTATTCAAAAATGCCTTTTTTTACTGTCATTTTTCTTCTAACCTTTAATGGTCTTAATACATACTATCAATTATCATGATGTGAAATAAAGGCCTATATTGCCCACATGGCCCTTTTGGTTCTAATTGTCATTGTTATCCCTCACCCTTACCGAATACGTATTATGGCTGGATTACTAAACTGCAGACACATTGCTTGTTACATGGTATGCATGCATATATGTGCCATCTGTCCTTGAAACACAAGAATTTCTTCACAATAAAAACAAAAATTAGACATTCACTGTCTCTTTGCATGCTGCACGAGTCCCTTGAATGGAATTAATCTGAACTGGACTAAACGAATTTCTAGGATTTTCAAAAGAGAATTACTTATTTCTTTTAAATGCTCTGCAACCATATATGTGATATTCTTCAGCAAAATAAATAAATAAACAAAATCAATAATTTATAATTGCTTACTGTGGTGCATATTGTGAATGTTGCATTGGCAAAACATTCTCAAACAAGATCATTAATGTATCATAATAACAAGTATCAGGATCAAACTCCTATATGAATATTATTTATTAATTAGAATTCATAAGCGCCACGTAGGACATGTCATCTTCACCAATATAATTTAAATCAAGATAAACATCATAAGATTGTTTTCTATTGAAGATCCTCTATTGATTTTAAGATTCATTCAGTTGGAGTGGCAGTAACAAGATTTTTAATATGGTCATTGTGGTGACTGTATTGAATGTACTTGTGTCGACCATGTTCGTTTAAGACTAACAAGAGCATATGCTTAATATATTTAATGTTTGATGCCAATCTTCCGACTAATGTATCATTAGCAGTAATAGGAAACATTGGTTAGCCAATGCTTGGACCAACAACTAGACCACTCAAGGCTCAGCCACAGAGGGAACACACTTTGTAATATCTATGTACATATGTACTGAATTTATACACAGCAACTGTCAATAGAGTGATGAACAAAATATCACTAGAAAAAATCCCTACAACTAGAAAAACATGCGGTTCCAAACGTTTAAGTATATTGTCCATTTTTCTTATTTAATCTCAGAGAATAAATATGATCGAATCTGCTTGCGTTGATAATGGCCTGTTCCTCATAAGACCAATACCCTGAAATAAAATCATAAATGTGTATGATTATCATTCCATCTACATGTTGTTAATGTTTGGAAAATGCAATTATGATCAGATATTTACAACATAACTACTAAGGACGTTAATGTGTACCCGGGTAATTGGGTCACTGTCCGTTCATAATAACTTGGATAATAAAATGACTAAATTGGTACCCATTTACCATATACAAGTTTTCTGCCACTGCTTGATATGGCGGGTAAAATATCCAAATCACGGTAGCATTTTTCAACTTCCATACATAGGCTTCCATTGGATCAGAGACTGGTACTATGATGACCTTATTACGAGCAAGTAGGACAACCCCAAGTGCTATACATAGCTACGTACAAAACCACCAAAACTTGTATTACTACGCTCAATTAAGATTTATGTTTCTTGATGATGGAAACAAAATATCAAATCGAACAATTGACATTTTAATTAGAGGAGTTTAACATAGGGCGTTATTTGCTGTGTGAGTTGGCAACTGACAGTTTATACCACGATAAACGCAGAAAATACAACGTTAATCTCCAGTAAGTGTGGTTCAATGACATGTAACAGAAGATGGTTATATGATATTGGGGCAAAACTCAAATGTTCAGTTGTGACTATTACTACATTTCTAAAACTGTTATGATGAAAGTGTTACTCACAAAACGTAAGCTCAGTCTTTAAATAAGCATACTCATATGCTAGTGATGATAATGGAAGGGATGACGGATGAACTTTATCTGTCCAGGAGGACGAATTCTTGGACTTTGTAGCAGATGCATACATGCAAACCATTACTCGTATGGTATTATCATAAGTTCTTTAAAAAAAATAACTCAATTATGTTTAACAATTGCCTGTATATAGGTTGCACCTTTTGGGGTCATTAACAAACATAAAGTATTTAACAAGTTGTTTTCTTCATTTGTATTATCATGTCTTTCAGTTCACTCACATACGTTTGATAATATTCTTAAAAAGATGACTCCTGCGTACGAATGGTATAAGCGGACTGTCTGTTTGCTTTTATAGCAATCTATCTATGACATATTTTCAAGAAAAACGCCGGTTTCTTCAATATGGACGTTTTGTCCCACAGAGGCACTATATTGATAAGCTGTTTAGTTAGCAGACCAGTATCTATTTTTAAAGGAGATGGTGCAATACGTTTAATGAAACGTTTTACAGTGTGAGTTTTGAATGTTATAAGACAGAAATATATTGAGTAGATGTATCTTTTCAAACTTCAAAACATATCAGACCTGAAACACACCAAATCAACACTGCTTTACAAAGTTTGAGAAAAGAATAAATTATGCATTGGTTGCTATGTCGGAAAATATGTAACGCACATTTTTAAAATAGCTTATTTTTCATCATAAGAGGGTAAGAGTGATCTGGCATGGGTGGGAATTTACTTGTAATATAAATTGTTATGTGAAAATAAAGACAAATGAGAATTGCTCAAAATAACTGTGTTGATGCTTGCGACTTAAATGTTTCAGCTATACATCAAAATTTAATCACGCAATGCTACCTGCTCTGTACTGCTTAAAACATAAATGAAACGTATTGCAGTTATTTTGCTTATTTTCGTATCCTTATTTATAATGCTTCTCTATAATCCATGTTACACATATAAATCATACACTAAACATAAAAGTAATTAAATATATATAAGATCTTTGTTGAATATCAGTATAAGCTGTAAGGAAGACCTGGCAAATTATTTTTATTTAAAAATCTAACCCTACTTAATATATCAAACGGCAGAGCATCACCTTAAAACAAGTATGAACATATTTGCAATTATTATTCTTATTTTGATATGAACATGTACTATATGGTGTTTACAAAAAGCTGTATATTAACATGAATGTTTAGCATGAAAATAAGCTAATTATTCTTAGATTGTTCTTGCTTTCACAATATGCCTTGTGGCATTATTATGTATGAAGTGACTTTAATTACAGGAAAGTTCGATGTCTTAGAACACAGATGTGAAGTCAACTTAAATTTAAGACTGTTACATTAAGTGAAATACATGGATAGTGAAAGTATTTATATTTGTTCATTTTGTAATGTAGTTAAGAGGTAAATGATTACAATGCAAATTTGCTTTCTTCCCTATAACATTGTTAGAAGAATGTGCAAACATTATACCTTTAGACCTGTGACGTTAATGAACCTATCAGATATCTTCCATCCCTTGTCAAACAATAAAATGTATTAGTTACGTCACAGGAATAACTGTGTCAAATTTAATATTCCTGTCTTCCAACATAGCATTGGTTTCTATGTTGATAGAATGCAATTTGCACTTTTAAACTAGGGCACCTTTATCATAGGTGAAGGATTGGGACAGTATGGGGCTTTTGCTGATGAATTATGTTCTTTGAAGGAAAGCCATGTATAAATAAATTCTTATATAGTAAGTGACAGGAATCCAATGACTTACTTCCTTCAGAATCATCTTTAAGTTCAAAATATTCATTGCATGAATTGTAATTGGTCATACTTGAATAACCCATTCCTACATATTATAAGACGAAGATCCACCTGTGTAGTTTATTACAATGAACCATTGACCTTGAAGCACTATATGATCGACTGCTTGGATTGTTAGTCTACAGGCGATCGTAAATTACAACCTTCAGCACACGAATTAACTCGTGTGATTATTTGATTTTGGATGTTACAGGCAACAGCGTTGTAGCACTACATTGCGGCACAAAAAACATTACATACTAATGCTTTATATATCTAAAAAGAACTTTATTACTTACTAGCTGTGCATGTCCTATCACTCAAAATCACATCGGAGCATTAGTTTTGTTTTTTAAATTGTGATTGTTAGTGATAGGACATGCACAGCTAGTAAGTAATAAAGTTCTTTTTAGATATATAAAGCATTAGTATGTAATGTTTTTTTGTGCCGCAATGTAGTGCTACAACGCTGTTGCCTGTAACATCCAAAATCAAATAATCAACGTTGCGTTTGAAGTTTTTGATCAGTTGCCAAGTCTTTCATATGACCTTTGAAGATAAATATATCTATACATACATGTCGGTTTTTACACTAACTTTGTGTGTGACATGTTATTATCTATACCTGCACAAACGGGTAGTCAATATACAGACGTGGTGAACCATACCTGTCAATGGGAGGTAGTCGCTTCAATGTTATTCAGTTAATGAATAGTGTCCATATATGTTCAGTGATCTTTGTTTCGTCGGTACACACACAAACACACATACACACACACATATATATATATATATATATATATATATATATATATATATATATATATATATATATATATATATTATTGACTCTACTCACGTTTATTTCACACGCTATATTACATTATATGGTGGTAAAAAAATACGTACGCTGCGAGAATAGTAAACGTATCAAGGAATGTATGTATAGTGTATATATAAGTGGAATAATTTTCTCTAGCATCGTCGTTTACGAGAGTGAATATGCTGTGAAAATAACATTTCGGTTTGAGTGTGGTAAGTGCATATTATTTGTGTTCTGAAGAGCAAATGCATTTGCAATAATTAAGACCCTTAGATCAAATGATATATCTCCTGAGCGAGTGTTTACAAAATGGTTACACGACTAAATACGTGTTTGTTCATATATATATATATATATATATATATATATATATATATATATATATATATATATATATATATATATATATATATAGCAGCAGAGAGGGTGAGCCGGACAACATTTTTAAACAAGTTTTCAATGAAATCAGGCTTAAAACAATGAAATCAGGCAAAAAAAATCAAAAAAATCAATGAAATCAGGCAAAAAATAATAATGAAATCAGGCAAAAAATAATAATGAAAAATCAATGAAATCAATGAAATAAAAAAAATGACTAAGCCTCCATTCGATTTTCAACCGAATATTTGATCCAATCCTTAGGATGAAAATCCTTAGGATTTCACAAACAGACTAATTTGTAAAACCTCACCTTGTAGATTAATCAGATTATTAGACTGGTCAGTGAGTTTGAAATTAATTCTGGTTAATGAATTATTATGACATCGCATATAGACTGGATTCACCGGGGACTCAATTATTAAAAATCCTGGAGGGGCTGTTGGTGCAAATGAATACAAAATATATCCTTGCTGAGCTTGATTTGATCGTTCTAAATTTATTTGATAGCTTCCTTCGATAACATCACATACTAAATTGATTGCTATCACCGATGAAATATTCACGTTGAACGGAGCAATATGCCTGCCGCCATCATCTGGGTCATTATTGTGTGTCAGGATAGTTGTTTGTGGTTGTGATGTTGCTTTTTTCCATTTGTCATGGATGTTTTTTGAAACCTTCATCGATGGTGTCACTGAGATGTTTTGTTAGTTGTGGTACGTTATATCCTGGTAGTTTGAATGTTAGAATATCTTCTATGCGGATCTTATAGTCTGTTGCAAATAAATCTCTTGTTTTAGGATTACTGTCACCTAATACCTCTTGAATGATTTGCGCATTAAATGTTTCCATGTCATTGATGATTTTGTTACATGTTTCTACAACGCTGATAAATTCATCTCGGGTGAGAGTGCCGGATCTAAGGGATATAAACAACAACGAAATATCGCTATTCATTGCTCCGAAATTTACAGTGATGTCATCCGGTCGAAGATAGTGGTAGATCTTCTTAGTGGGAGGATCTACCAATTCAATAAAAAAATACAATTTGTCATAATCGCTATAGCTTTTTACTGGATTATCAGATTTTATCCTGTCGGTGATATAATCGGTTTTTTGTGGTTCTGGTAATTTAACGGTTTTTTCCCGGGGTGGGATTTCAGGCCATCCTATTACGGTTCTAATAGAACTCTGATATATATCTACGACATATCCTTCTGTGCTTATTTCAATGGCAGATGATAGTGTTGGCTCATGAACTGTTATAGCTATTTTTGATTCTTTTCCAGTAATCGATTTTATTCTACGTTGCAATTCAGCATTGATTTGTTCAATTTGGTATGACCCTGTTGGTATGGAAACAACGTTCCAGTCTCGGGTACCGTCGTCTTTATTCTTATTTGCAAATACCAGGGAATTATTGGGTTGTTGACCACCAAATGATTTTGATCTGATATTAGGCCAGCTATGATACACTCGTAATTTTGCTAGCGCTATCTCCTTCACTGGGACCGGAGAGGGGAAATTCACACTGAATTCTGGATTCGTTGAGGTTATTGATATCATGCTGGTTTGTACTGGGTTCGTGTTCTCCACTATTTGTTGAAGTAATTCCATCTGTGTTGTCATTGTTATTATACTCATGATGTATTTCTAATTTTGATACTGCGGAATCATAGACACGTACCATCACTGAGAACTCACTATCTGATATCGTTGAGGTTATTGAGATCATTCTGGTTTTCGGGTTTGTGTTCTCCAATTCCATCGGTGTTGTCATTGTTATTATACTCATGCTTTTGTATTTCTAATTTTGACATCGCAGAATCATATATATCTACCATCGCTGAAAACTCACTCTCTGATATAATTGTATCATCGAGAGATGACGATATCAATGAGGATAATTGCGAGCATGCAGTGGACACAACATGAAATTGAATTATGTAGTCTTGTAGTTTTCGTTGGCTGCATGATGATATTTTTTTTGTGATTATTGAAATAATTCCAGCGATTGTTGTTGCCGCAGAAATGCAAATTGGAACAGCTATCGGAGCCATCATTGTCACTGAAGACAGTATAATACCAGCTCCGGTGATTACACCACTCACTGAATACACGGTAACATCAATTGCGGTAATTCTCCTGCGATATTTTTTAATTTTCATTGCATACTCCTCAGACAGGGTTTTGAGTCTAGTTTGAAATTCTCTGACCTGATCATAACGATATTGCGATGATGAAATCATTTTTTATTTTAAAAACGCTAGCGTTTTCAATTACGATTTCAATTTTCAACTTAAATCCGCTACGAATTCCACATACCATGTTGTTGAAACCCTAACCAAATTTTTATCAGTAGCTATTAACGTGAACTGTTCAGTTGTATCCTTGTCAATGATAGTTGAAATCGTATTATTGACCCCGGATGAACTCGACGATGAAATATTAAATTGAGTCGTTCTCACTATTGTTAATCGATAAATACCCTTAACGGTTGCAGTGATATCTAATTTCTTGTTTGTAGGTGTCCACTCAAATGATCCGTGTTGGATTGTGTATACTACATTGTTGGTTTTCTCATGAGGAATTTTTGTTTTTTCAATAACTGTTATCATCCTCGAAAAATCATTTTTGATGGCCTCGGTGAAGATTTTCGTCTCATCGATGGATTTTTTAATATCAGGGAGTTTTAGTTCAATTTTATCGAATGTAGTTCCAATAAATTTATCAATGATATTTCTACGAAATGCGGTAAACTGTTTTATGTGTTCTTCGGTTTTAGATTGAAGTGTTGCTAGTTCCAACACAGAACTTTTTAATTCATCGTTGAGAGTTTTAAATCGATCTGTAATCGTCGAAAAAAGTACACCCGGTTTGAGTTTACCCTGATCCGAAAATAACGCAACGGTGTTCTCGATTGCGTTTCGTTGTTTAACTAAAATATCATCCAACGACACATCACTGGTTTTCAATTTACCCTGTTTGTCCTGAAATACAACTATTTCATTCGGGTCAACACTTGTTAAATTTAACGTCTCAGCGATTTCATCTTTAATTTTTTTTTTATATCACCGGTTGCAGTGTCATCGGGTTTGGGTTTCAAAGATCTCCCCCAAATATCGATCATGATATTTTATACACCTCTCTCTAAAAAGCGATTACTAGTGTATTCATTTACGACAATGTGTGGTGGTTTTCTAGATGCTGAAATAGCATCAAGGACATTTAATACTTCGCTGCCACATATTGGTGGGTCATTCATTTGTTGTGTTGGTAGCGTAGAATACCAAGTCTTCATTGAAATTTTTTTTATATAACGCATAAATTCTTTTGGCGGGGCTAATCCATATGAATCAAAATAGACAATCCCACGTGGATCAATAGCGTATGCAACCCAGTGAGTACCAGGTCCGGTGCTGTTATCTAAATTAATGATTCCGGTTTCAACGCTGTTTGGTTGATGTGGTAATTGATCCTTCATAAAGACACCTCTGAAATTTTTAATCGCTAGTTTTTTAGCAGCATCCATTAAATCAAAATTGGACATGGGAACCATCGAAGATTTTTGAGTTAATAAACCGGTCCTAGTCTCAGGTCTTTTCCGCTGTACCATGAATACGGGGTTCCTGGTAGTCTTAGACCCTTTCCCTTTTTTTTATATCCTTGTCCAGTTGCCTTTTTCAACGCCATTCCTGCTGCAGTACCAACGGCTCCTAACGCCGCTGCTTTAGCCACTGCTGGGGCTGCTGCTGCAATCAATGCTGGTATTGCAGCTAACAATGGAAATATACCGCCTGTTTTAATCATATTTTTGATAGCAGCCGCAGAAAGAGTAATCTGGACACCTTTTTTTGCTACAAGTGCATCATTGAAATGTTTTACTTGACGAGTTGTCAGCGATAATTTATTTGCACCACCAGTCATTTGATTGGGTTTCAACGTGATTGTGGTTCCACATTTTTTAGCCGATTCTGATTGCAATTTTTTGATTTGACCAGGAGTTAACGCAACACTAATAACACTATATGACATTATACATAATAGATTGATTCTAAATCGTTTACAATTTCAATGAAAAATCGAGAAAATCAATCAAAGATTTTCTACTGGGGCATCTACCACTCTCATTCTTCCTCCAACACCTTCAAGTAGCATTGATTTATCACTAAGAATGACAGCGACCGCTCTATAATTAGAAATACCACCAGGACGGGTTACACGGGCTCTAAAGTGTATATCAACAACAGATTGTCTCATCAAATCAAGATGTTCCAATGAAAAGTAATAAATCGGATAGAGGCTTTTGAAATCCAATTGTGATATTTGCAAACCAGTATCCACATTTAGATCACGTGCCATAAATGACAACAGGTTATGATAGACACGTGCAATATGGTTGTGAGTGTAATCAAGTTGTACATCTTCAGATGGTTCCTGTTGTCCGTTTATTCTCAGTGAGACCTCTCTAACACCTAACTGATCAAATATCATATGACTTCGTTGTTGATTACCAACTCGTGCATTATTCTGTAACGCCACAAATATATGACGTGGAGCTGAAACACCTTGTTTTGATGCCAGATGCCAAGTAAATATATCATCAACATTATCCAGTTTAATATCAGTTGTCACTGATAACCAACTCAATAACGACTTTCCTCCTTGGTCCATAAATGATAACAATTTTTCTTCTGCGGTAATTGATGGAGTTAACACTGGCATCCATAATGCTAGTTTTGTTAAAACGACTTTACCATCAGCAACACCAGCATCATGCCATATTGCATCATTATCAGTACCCTTTCGTACAAGCGCTACTGTATGCTTCGCTCCATAAATAACTTTTCGGACGTTTCTACAGAATCCAAAAATATGATGCAGTGGAATTGCACATGAAAACTGTCGACGCTGTCCATGCAACGTTGCTACGCGTGTTGCAAACCCTAGGTTGTAGTTAGTAATATTATTTATGACATCAAAATCACCAGCTGGTCTTGTATATCCGGCTGGTGCTGGATTAATTGAAGAAGCATGTGTTGCCTTTACTCTAGAATACTGGTTGTGTTCAGGGTGATCAGTAATATCCTTAGAAAACATCATAGATGGACCAGCTGATCTTGTATAATCATCAGAATATCTCGCTAACCCTATGATTGTTGTGGCCACATCAACATCACGATCAATGGATTCAATTTCCTTTCCATCAATGAGATATTTAGCGCTTTCAAATAACGCCATGATACCGTTATTAACAAAACCGACTTTGATAGTTGGGTTATTGTCGTATGGTGGATCATTATGAACAGCATCATTTGTTACAAGTTCTCCTTCTACTTCAATAAATGCTTCACAAGGCAAAAAGTATTTACTGGTATCATGAACTTGAAGTTCAATTCGCGATCGGAGATCGGGTTGTATTGCATGATAAGAATAAAATTGAAAATCGCGTACAGAATCATTCTTGCCAACTGGGGCATCCATATCAAACGCTGGATCAGGTGACCTTTTGAACATTTTATTCTATTTATCAGAGTCTAAATCGTGAAATCATAAAAAGATTTTCATCGTGAAAAACGCTAGCGTTTTCGTGGTGGTTTTTTAAAGCCACTTCCTGCTATCATGTTTGCTATCATGTTATTTTGGTCACTTGGAGTCACCAATGATGCTAGTTTTTCATCTACTGCGTTATTTATTATTTTACTAACACTTGCAGGCATTTCTGCTGTAGATGGCAATGGTACCGGTTTCTTTTTTCGTCTCACTAATGATGTTATTTTATCCTTTGCTGCAGAAAACGCTTTTCCGGTAAGATCTCCAACAGCACCAATACCCTTATCACGAATAACATGAATGGCTTTCATTGATAATTGTTTAGCTAACGGCATCACTTTTGGAGCCATTCTTGCAAATAACCCAGCAATGGTATTACCTAAACCATCTCCGTAGTATGCTCTATAAACAGGCAATCGTGAATTAACTACATAGACGAGGGTTGGTTTATCATGATTGTAGTGTATGAAAATCTTTTTATGATCTAGAAAGATTGTAGTGTATGAAAATCTTTTTATGATCTAGAAAGATATCCTGGAAATCAACCAATCATTTTTAAAATAAAGCTCTAATGTCCTTGAAATCAACCAATCATTTTAGAAACTTGTTTACACTCTGAAACAAGGTCAGAAATTGAGGCCAACACCTGGTGTTTACTTGTAAAGTGTTATAGGTCATCTTTTTCTAGAAACATCTCTCCCAATGAATGAATTATAAATCCAAAAATGACAAATTTGCATTTGACAATTATAAATAAATTATTTAAGTCAAATGTACGTAACACATAACAAACTCGACTGAAAAGTCTGTCTATCTCTTGTGCAATGATAGTACAAAAAGAAGCCACGTATACTACTCAACCCATTCGACGAAACGTTTCCAGAAGTCGAACCCAAGTGGAAGACATAGATCTTCAATGGCAAACTGATTTAGCCTATGTCTCTCATTTGACTACCTACATTCGAGGCCACGCATATTTGTGTTGTGTCATCCATATCTTTTCCAAAATTGTCTGGGAAGTGCCATTTACTTCCAAAATTGTGAGCTAGTGCACTTGATCATTCCATGAGATGATATGGTGTGTATGTATGCATTTGCATTCGCGTACGTTTGTGTGTAAGTGTTTTTTCTCCCTTCTCATGTGTGGATATTATAGTAGGTGTTTGTTTTCTCTCATATCTGTGTGTGTATGGATAGTATATATATTGTGGCCTTCTTTAGTATATAGAGGTTTGTTTTCCCTCCCTTCTGTCTTGATGGTATACTTGTGGTTTTGTCTCGTTCCCGAGTGTGTGTAATATTATTGATAGTTTTTCCTTCTCCCTTTCGTGTGTGGATAGTATATATTTTCGATAGTGTATTGTGGTTTGTTTTTTCTCCTTCCCGTATGTGAAACGTATAAAAGATGTTTATTTTCCATTCTATGTGTAGATAGTTGATGTTATGGTTGTGATAGTATATTGTGGTTTGTTTTCCCTCCTTTCTGTGTTGATAGTATGTTTGTGATCTTTTCTCCTTCCCTGTGTGAATAGTAAAGTGTTACGTGGTGCTGGCGGGTTATCAAAGTGTTATCAGTACAATATTGCACAAGGCCTGGTCAGAGGTATTGCGCAACTTGGAAAAACAACACTTGAAGACCGCCTCCCACTAATTATCGTTATCTAGAAGATGATCTCTACGGTGAAATCTGCCCGGTCAGTGAATATAGTAATCTGAGATGGTACTTTGAACAAGACAATACACGAGCCCCCGTAAAGGTAAAATATGAATTTAATCAAAAATACAATTAAGAAAAGAATGACACTGTGAATTACAATTTCTTTCTTTCTGAATACACTTAGTTCAGAAATACATAAACTGAAGCTTTAAAATAATGGATACATTCATAAAAATCTAAACACTCATGAAAATAAATGAAGTTAGCCGTTAATACTGAGAGTAAATTTTATCAAGGAATCGAATGTTCATTTAACATTGGACTGTTGGGTGATTCAAAATGACCTTGTTCGACGACTGGTTCTTTCTTTCTCTCTTCTGTGTTCGTCTTGACTTGCTTGCTCTTTTGTTGTAAGCGGGATTACACAACTCTGTCTTTTGACTTCTTTTCCGTCTCTGAATTTCGACTCCCTCGCTCTTTCTTCAAGCAAACTATTTTTCCTTGTAAAGAAAAGGGTAAAACGCCCTAAGTATCTCGTTACTTTCAGAGTTGAGATAGTAAGTTCGTTTCCAGGTTCGAAAAATCAGATCTTACTATCAGTGTTATCATTTATACGGCTAACAATTACTATACAGGTCTTCAGATCAATAGAGCTATACTGCTAATTATCGACATCAGAATTCGGGAAAGTCATATATTCCCGTAAATCATTACGTAAAGTGAGGCAATATATCATAACACACAATCCATATTTAGTAATATGCTAAATTCAAATTAATGTAACACGTTCCAATCATAAATGTACACGGCGGGTTTTCTACACCACCAATTTACCTACCTAAGTATATAAGGTTAAAAATGCTAATTCAGAATTCAAAATACATTATTAAATCACTGTAAAACTGACTATTCATACAAAATATGAACATATCATGCATCTGTAACAAAGAAACATATCAAAGTACGTTATTAAATCAATGTAATACTGAACTATTTGTAACGTAGTATCGATACATTATGCATCTATGCCAAAGATAAACAGCATATACATCACATCATAATAAAGGTGAATTTGAGTTAAATACCTTGTGTTTCTGACGTGCTTCTACCGTTTGATTTCCCGGCGGACTTTCCTGAGCTTATTATTACGAAGGCACTGCTGTAAAATTACCCCCGGAGCCTTTATTCCGGAATTAATGATAGTAATTCAACACGGCTTTCTTGCAAAGCGCCTTCCAGAAGACTGATTTAAACCCATTAGCTCAGAGAATATATTTCCCAATTCTGGATTTCGACCCAACCCTCTGTCCTGTACATTTGACCAATCGGCATAAAAGCTATTTTTGCAGACCTTTTGAAAACCGTCTATCAAGATGCCAAAAATGCCACTTAGGATCGAAATGTCACCTTATCGTTTGTCTTAATCATTTTGTCAGCTTGTACGTGAAAAATTCATATTTTTAAGCGTGTCAAACACTCAGTCCGTTTTCACTCTAATTATTGTAACAGTCTGACCAAGTTAAGAAAACATTCTTTCCGTTCAACTCTATTCCAAGACAGTTGATTGTCGGCTAGCCTACGAATTAATTACTGGATGTCACTGACGAAAAATTTGGCACTTGACATTACCCCCTTTCTAAGAGAAAAATCGGTATTTTTACTCTCCCAAATTTTTCGGTGATCTATACTGCTCCCGTTACATGTCCTTAGGTGACCTATTCACTTCAGCCATTCCTAACCGACTTAAACAATCCGCTCCTACATTATCCCTACCTTTGATGTATCGCACTAGAATCTGATACTGTTGTAGAAACAACGACCATCTCATTAATCTACCGTTAGTTAATTTCGCCTGGGCCAAATAAGCCAGTGGTTGATGATCTGTTTCTAAAGTAAACTTCCTACCATACAGATACCGTTGGAACTTAGTTATTCCAAATATAATTGCCAAACATTCTTTCTCCGACACTGAATAATTAATTTCTGCATTTGACAGTTTCCTACTTCCATAAGCAACTGGGAATAAGCTTCCCTCGTGTTCTTGCAGTAACACTGCCCCTAAACCTCTATCACAAGCATCTGTCCTCAAAACAAAATCCCGTGTCACGTCAGGTAACTTAACTATGGCGTCTGACGTCAGTCTGTCTTTTAGCGTCTGAAATGCGCGTTCACATGCGTCTGTCCATACTACTTTGGTCGGCGCTTTTTTCCGAGTCAAGTCAGTCAATGGACTTGCAATAACACTAAAATTTGCCACATATCTCCTATAGTATCCTGTCAAACCTAGAAAAGATCTAACTTCAGTCTTAGTAGTCGGTCGTAATGCGTCCCTAAGTTGTTCGACCTTTGAACTCTCTGGTTTTAACGTGTCCTCGCTGAGGGTATGTCCTAGGTAGTCCAATTGTCTGAACCCTATATGGCACTTCGATGGTCGTGCGGTCAGTCCGGTTTGTCGTAGTCGTTCTAAGACGTTTTTCAGCAAAAGTATGTGTTCTTCCCATGTAGCTGTAGCTAATAGAAGATCGTCCATGAAGTTGGAAACTCCCATCCCCCGCAATGGTTCAAGGAATTTCCGTATCATACGGGTGAAGACACTGGGCGCATTCTGCACCCCGAATGACATGACCACCCACTGGTAAGTCCCATCTGGAGTTGCAAAGGCGAGTTTTGCTCTGTCTTCACAACGGACTGGAATTTGCCAGTATCCTTTGGACAGATCAATCTTAGAAAAATATTTAGCATGGGTTACTCCTGCGAAAATAGACTCAGGATCAAGTAAAAGTTCTACCTGGAATTCTGTAATTCGGTTTAACTTTCGGTAGTCGACACAAAATCTGTGTGCACCATCCTTCTTTTGGACCAGTACAACAGGAGAGCTATACGCCGACTCGCTTGGTTCGATAATACCCAAGTCTAACATAGTTTCAACTTCCTTACGGACCGCTTCTAACTTCGCGTACGGCAACGGATATGGTCTTAACTTTACTGGGTTCTCGTCCAGCAGCTTCAAAGAGAACTCCTCCAGCTCTGTCCTCCCCGGTCTCTCTGTTAAGACGCTCGAATATTCTTGAAGTACCGACTCCACCTCTTTACGTTGGTCTGACGTTAACGTAACGTCAAGTGTGACGTCGATGTAGATTTCCTCCCTCGTCAACGGACAACTAGGGAGTACTTCCGCCTTTACTGCGTTGTCGTCGGATTCTTCCGTCACGACGGTAGCCACCACGAACTCCGTGGGTGGTTCTCGCACACGGTACCGCTTCAAAAGATTTACGTGAAACAACTTATCCTTATCCCCTACTCGGATACGGTAGTTTTGTCCACCTTTCTTCTCTGTTACAACAAATGGCCCCCTCCATGAGACTTGCAGCTTGTTGTGTTCCAATAGCAACAACAACAACACCTTGTCACCCACCTCAAAGTGACGTTCCTTCGCCCTTTTGTTGTAATACTTGGCTTGACGTCCCCTTGCGTCGCAGAGATTTTCCTGAGCCAATTTACAAACTTCTTCTAGTTTGTTACGCAAGTCGACAACATATTGGTATGTTGTACGCACTTCTTCGGATGCTTGCTCATCCGTCCATAACTGTTTCAAGACAGCCATGGGTCCCCTTACCGTCCGCCCATAAACTAATTCAAAAGGTGAAAAACCCAAACTTGCCTGCGGTACTTCACGATACGCGAACAGTATCGCCGGAAGGTATCGATACCAATCCCTAGGTCGACCTTCACATAGCTTCTTTAAAGCCTGTTTCAATGTCCCATTGAAACGTTCTACCAACCCATTACACTGAGGGTGGTACGGGGTAGTCGTCAGGTGTCTAATGGAGAGTAATCTATTTACCTCTTCCATCACCTGGCTCACGAACTGCGTCCCTTGGTCGGTCAGTATCTCGTCTGGAACTCCGACTCTCGACCACACCCCTAACAAGGCCTCAGCCACCGTGACTGAGTCAATGTTCTTCAAGGCCACTGCCTCCGGGTACCGGGTAGCGTAATCTACGACCGTTAATATATACCGATTTCCACTTTCCGCCGCCGGCTTAATCGGACCTACTAAATCCATCGCCACTCTCGAGAAAGGTTCATCTATTAGTGGGGTGGTTCCTAGTGGCACTGGGCGATGGGAGGTTTTCGGTGCCACTCGCTGACACTTGTCACATGACAAACAAAACCTCCTCACATCCCCATGCACACCTAGCCAATAAAACTCCCTCACCAACCTATCTCTGGTCTTCGCCACGCGCATGTGGCTTCCGAGAAGACCCTCATGTGCTAACCTAAGCACTTCGTCGCGCTTCCCTACGGGTACCACAACTTGTTTAAACGTATCGACCCCTTTCTTGGCGTACCGATACAAAATACCGCGCTTTGTCGCGAACTTAACCTCGCCGTCTGGCAATTTCCGTACGGACCCGTCCGTCGCGTACCTACGTACCTTGTCAAGAGACACATCTTCCTTTTGAAGCTTCTCTAACTCACCAGGTACCAAAATGTCTATGGGCGAAGTCACGGATCTTAGCGGCTTCAACCCTGACCTTCGCTTCATAGCCCTCGTCTCCACTGACCCGACATGTATAGGGTTACACGTCATAGGGTTAGGTTGGGGCAACACATACCTACACCCTAATATTACGTCATGAGACAGTCCCGACAAACACGCTGCTTGAATTCGCCCTTTTACATATGGCGAATCAAGGTCTATGCTAACGACCGGAAGCGAATCCTTCGTCCTGTTAGCAAACTGTACTTCCACCGTCTCACCTGTATAATCTCCAGGTTTGACGTATCTACGATCTACCAAGGCCGGGTAACTACAGCCGGTGTCATACAGCACCGTGGCTTCCTCACCATTTACCGTAGCTCTCGCTACATTCGTAGACTCCACTGTTTTCCCTTTCTTAACAGTATTCGGAGTTACCGAATTAACCGTTGTCGGACGATAATTTCTACAGTCCTTGACAACATGGCCTGGTTTATTACAGCCATAACATACTGGCTCACCTCTTCTACCCGAGGTATCCCTATCTACCCCTTGAGTCTTCCCCGACCCACGGAAATGTACTTGGCTGGGATTCCCGGCCCCTGGCCTCCCACCATTTTGACCATTTCGTCTATGGGATGCTACCTCAGTGGTCTTTCTAAACTCACTGATTCCAAGTCGGTTCCTACTGTTCCAAGTAGTTGGATGCGCATGCGCGCTCTCTTAGCGCTCGGCTATTATGCTTATCTCATCCAAAGTTGAAAATTCGCGCTCCGCCAAAAACACAATTAAATCTTTTCTGTAGGTACTTAACACGTGTTCCTTTAAAATCTCTTCGCGAATACCTTCGTTCGTTAACGCGGTGCCAGACATTTTTATCCATTTATCAAAAATCACGCGCACTCGACTGTGAAATTGCGCGTGTGTTTCGGTAGCCCTTTTCGAAGATTCCCTAAAACGTTTCCGGAACGTTCTCGCTGACAACTCATAGTGGCAAAGTAAAGCTTTCTTCAGAGTGTCATAATCGTCTATCTCGGCTGGGGTCATGTTGTGGTACACATCTTTCGCCGCCCCCTGCAAAAAGGCTGAAATATTGATGGCCCACTGGTCCTTAGGTATTTGGTGAACCAGGGCCAACTTTTCAAACTGCGTCAAAAAGTTGTCAATTATTTCGTCCTTGTCATTAAACATCGGCATGGTTAACTGTATGGGTCGTCTGTCTTCCACGCGACTACTCGGAGTGTCCGGACGTACGTTCGATTCTTCACCCCTCCTGAACTCGGCTTCGAGCCTTAGTCTCTCCATGGCTAACTCATGCTCTCGTTCTCTCGCCTTCTCCTCAGCCTGTAGTCTGGCCCCCTCAGCCTGTAGTCGGGCTAGTTCAACTTCTCTTTCCTTCTCTCTAGTTTTATCTTCCGCCTGAAGTCGGGCTAATTCCATTTCTTTCTGTTTCTCTCGTTCCCTTTCTCTAGCTTTTTCTTCCTTATGTTCTTTCAAACTTCTTTCCATAAATTCAGTTTGTCACCCTCATACCCAAATTCGTCTTTGCCAATGGATTTAAATTCCTTTAGTAACTGTCTGTCTGTCGCCATTACGTATGTTTTGTCTTTCTTTTTTCTATAGAACTATGTCCTTAACTGACCTACAATAAGGGATCCTTCCTACGAAAATAGTTTGACCTAAAATAACCTTATCTGTAGCGAGATGGACAGGTCAAATCAGCCGCAATTAATTGACCAGACAGAAATTCCAGTAACAGTGGTATACTGCTAACGAGACGTGATTAATTGCTGTCTAAAATACCGTACAGCCCAAATTGGCTCTTGTCTCAAGAGACTATTTAGGTAGTACCACTTTAACGCTTATAATAATTTCACACAGAAGGTATAAATCTCAAATTCTACAACCCACTTTTAACGTAAACAATTTGCATGCAAGTATACAAAAAAGCAGACAATGTTTGATTCACTCGATTCCTACTTAATAATAATAACAAATTTATGCCTTTGTTCAAAATACGCTCCGATTACTTCAAATCACAATGAAAATTTCAAAATCCCCAAGACGAGGCCCCACTTTGTAACGTGGTGCTGGCGGGTTATCAAAGTGTTATCAGTACAATATTGCACAAGGCCTGGTCAGAGGTATTGCGCAACTTGGAAAAACAACACTTGAAGACCGCCTCCCACTAATTATCGTTATCTAGAAGATGATCTCTACGGTGTAATCTGCCCGGTCAGTGAATATAGTAATCTGAGATGGTACTTTGAACAAGACAATACACGAGCCCCCGTAAAGGTAAAATATGAATTTAATCAAAAATACAATTAAGAAAAGAATGACACTGTGAATTACAATTTCTTTCTTTCTGAATACACTTAGTTCAGAAATACATAAACTGAAGCTTTAAAATAATGGATACATTCATAAAAATCTAAACACTCATGAAAATAAATGAAGTTAGCCGTTAATACTGAGAGTAAATTTCATCAAGGAATCGAATGTTCATTTAACATTGGACTGTTGGGTGATTCAAAATGACCTTGTTCGACGACTGGTTCTTTCTTTCTCTCTTCTGTGTTCGTCTTGACTTGCTTGCTCTTTTGTTGTAAGCGGGATTACACAACTCTGTCTTTTGACTTCTTTTCCGTCTCTGAATTTCGACTCCCTCGCTCTTTCTTCAAACAAACTATTTTTCCTTGTAAAGAAAAGGGTAAAACGCCCTAAGTATCTCGTTACTTTCAGAGTTGAGATAGTAAGTTCGTTTCCAGGTTCGAAAAATCAGATCTTACTATCAGTGTTATCATTTATACGGCTAACAATTACTATACAGGTCTTCAGATCAATAGAGCTATACTGCTAATTATCGACATCAGAATTCGGGAAAGTCATATATTCCCGTAAATCATTACGTAAAGTGAGGCAATATATCATAACACACAATCCATATTTAGTAATATGCTAAATTCAAATTAATGTAACACGTTCCAATCATAAATGTACACGGCGGGTTTTCTACACCACCAATTTACCTACCTAAGTATATAAGGTTAAAAATGCTAATTCAGAATTCAAAATACATTATTAAATCACTGTAAAACTGACTATTCATACAAAATATGAACATATCATGCATCTGTAACAAAGAAACATATCAAAGTACGTTATTAAATCAATGTAATACTGAACTATTTGTAACGTAGTATCGATACATTATGCATCTATGCCAAAGATAAACAGCATATACATCACATCATAATAAAGGTGAATTTGAGTTAAATACCTTGTGTTTCTGACGTGCTTCTACCGTTTGATTTCCCGGCGGACTTTCCTGAGCTTATTATTACGAAGGCACTGCTGTAAAATTACCCCCGGAGCCTTTATTCCGGAATTAATGATAGTAATTCAACACGGCTTTCTTGCAAAGCGCCTTCCAGAAGACTGATTTAAACCCATTAGCTCAGAGAATATATTTCCCAATTCTGGATTTCGACCCAACCCTCTGTCCTGTACATTTGACCAATCGGCATAAAAGCTATTTTTGCAGACCTTTTGAAAACCGTCTATCAAGATGCCAAAAATGCCACTTAGGAACGAAATGTCACCTTATCGTTTGTCTTAATCATTTTGTCAGCTTGTACGTGAAAAATTCATATTTTTAAGCGTGTCAAACACTCAGTCCGTTTTCACTCTAATTATTGTAACAGTCTAACCAAGTTAAGAAAACATTCTTTCCGTTCAACTCTATTCCAAGACAGTTGATTGTCGGCTAGCCTACGAATTAATTACTGGATGTCACTGACGAAAAATTTGGCACTTGACATAGAGATTAGGGTTTTTGATCCTATATAATAATTGTTACCTTTTCTTCTGTATGGATACTAGATTATATATGGTTTGAGTGTAAGGACTGTTTTTCTTCACGTGCGTGCTTACCATATATAACGTCAAGCGTCGGTCATACGTGTCATGACCTAGCAGATGTTGGAAAGTGCTGATCGGAGCTCGCCGTAGCGGCATCAATGAGGGTGGAGCAGGGGAGCAGGAAAACATGCTCTGTATATCTACTAAAATAGAAGAGTGAGAAGCGTGGTCCATTGTGTGTAACTAAATAATTAGAAGGTACTGTAGAGCGACCCAGCTTTTACAGTAGACAATTCCAGTAACGCTGGCGGGACCATGATGATGCAGAACGGGGTCATCCATGGATGAGAGCATGTCGGTCAAAGCTTGACTGTGGATAAATCAAGCTTAACTGATGCTCTTGTCTATCAATGCAGGACGTCATTTGACTCGATATGAAAAGGTCGAGTTTGCCTGGTTAATGCTACCAGATTCCATTTTGGCTTGGAATCTCGATTCGATAACACCGTAACATCTGATTTGATCCTTTTGTATCCACCATTAAAAATGTACAACTCTACCTGCCTAATATAGACTGACCAAATTGTATACAAGTCGCTCAGACATACTTGCAAACTGGAATGATAGGGTTATTTTTTATGTCGACTGGTACAACTGGACTCAAATGGATTCACATATACCTGGAATTTTGGGCGGTGAAGAAACTTATTGAAAGTTTAGTTATGATTGGTAGTTGGAAAACGCAGCTCAGTTATTTCGGACCTTCAGCACAGTAAGTAACACGCGAAAAGATTGGATGTTGAAAAAGGTTTGATTTAATCCGTTTGGTTTCAGAACTGGTCAATTATCTCAGTTGTGTAAAAGACTAACTCTAATGGTATTTGATTATCACGAAATGTTCAAATCACATATCTACAAATTAACGTATAATCATACGTTGTCCTCATGAAAGACCAACGGTCGATTTCTTTGAAATAATTTAGAAACATCTGCCTTAAGAAAATTGTCATGTACATGAGTTATGTTTAAAGAAAATTAGATGTATTGCCTCTCTTAATCTACATTGTATAATATTCAAATTTGTAACAGGACTACTAAAATAATCCATACATCGATTTTACAGCCATATAAAGTAATACAGCGTAAAACTCATCAAAGAGAACGCTCTATAACGGACTGCAATGTAAAGTGCCAAGCTCGTATAGAGTGGGTTAGTAACATTCCTGCCTTGGCAATATTAATTGTAAATGTGTGTTGGATTGAAACTTTTGTAGGTAGTTTCGAAAACTATATTATGCAAATTGAAACATGTAATAATAATTTTCAAAAATAAACAAAGACTTTACGCATTCATATATAGGTTGTGATATAATTCAGGTACTAATTCTTAACAACAAAATAAAGACAGAAGTCACAGACACACACACATATACGTACATAAAAGAACCCACCTAAATACAACACATGAAGACAAAGAAAAGGAATCGGAATCATGGGTGATATATAGGCTACAGTATACGCATACGACCTACAAATTTCAAATCCAAACATTATTATATCATTTTTCTTATCGCTTACTAGGTAGATGTATACCCTACCTTTGCCGACTTTAGTTAGATGGATTTTTATAACAAGGAATTCTTAATAACCAAACATAATACTATCAATGCCATTGTTTAGAACAAAGTGACAATAACGGAATTAAATATTCATGATTGATGTCTTTACAAAAATTATTTGAGAAATTATTGTTTCCTATATGTTATCATATCTTATACTTAGCCTTTCAAATAGATCTGGTTTAAACGTTTTTTGTCTTCATTATTTATTAATATATGTATTATTAAATTTGGAGTTATTCGTTTCGAGGCGAATGGATCGGATCAATTATAGGGTGGTTTAGGAGACGTTGAAAAAATGTCAAGAGCGACTGTATTATGAGATAGACAACTGAGCTCACATGACTCCTTTAGTTTAAACCCTTAATAAATATTTAACTTTATTATTTTTCGGTACGGCATAACTGGCTATGAAGAAAATAAGATCAACATATTCCCATATAGATTTGCTATCTTTAGAAGACAATTACCCATGCCTTGTGAAATATCATACCAGGTAGCTGGTAACTATTCAAGCATAAATCTGATTACATTGTCACAGACCAGTCATAAGAAAACTAATATTTAAAGATCAATATATAATTACATGGCGGAGTGTTATTTGTATTAAGCTGTTGTAATGATAGTGGTTATCTTTGATGTAGTACTAGTATTTAATTTGCTAACTGTACTTGACGTGGTCCTATATATTGCAGTTGTAGTTGTAGCTATATTTCTTTGGTAACATATGGTAGTTTCAAAAATGTATATAGATAGGCTACACAGTAATATTACTTGTTATATCATTCCCGTACTACGCTGAGCCCTGGGCCTGTGTACACTTCACCAAGGTCACTTTACAATCAAACTATTTTGGATATCACTTAATCTAGGAACAATAAAATGTATGCATAGCAAAAGAATAGAAGACACGTACACACACGCATACATACATGACACGTAATTTCGTTAGACACACAGATTAGATGATAGACTGGCGCAATTATAAGGCGTGTAAGTGGCATAGATCGTGATATTACAGCATTAGCTTATCAGTATATTTTCAAAGTACTAGAAATGGAAGGACATTTTAAACTGAATTAGTGGCGTCAATATAATATTTGCCAAAAAGCTAGGGATCACACAAAATGTCGAACTCTTAACTTCATTAAAAATATTTTTTTGTGGACAAGTGTAAGATATTTGGACATCAAGGGGCAAACGATTTAGTAAAACGGCACAAAAATTTAAACAATATTGCAATCATAGAACAGATGCCTACTACTTTCGTTCTCGCTTTTATGGATATTGCATATGTCGTCGTCAAATTAGTTACTTCTTTTCAACAAATTATTTGTCACAATTATTTCATGAATAAACTTGCTTAATTGCCCGTCACAGGACGGCAGTTTGAACAAATAATATAAAAAGTTGGAAAAAATGAAATGAACGAGTATAATGAAAATTTTAATATAAACAATATAAACGGTGATGATAAAATGCTGGATTACCGTTATGATTTAATATTAAATGAGGTTAATTTTATATTCGTGTATCAAAGTTTCTCCCGGTAATAAATCTCAGTCCACTTCTCACTACATAATTTTTGTTTACTACTTTCATCCACGTTTATTGCTTAACAGTGTATTGCCTCCGCTTTTAAAACAAAGAAAAACTCCCAGCATATCAAACTTGTTGTGAGTCAATTGGTTTTTGATTGCATCGTTTAATGATTGTGAAACTTTTGTAGTAAGAACAAGTATTTTTTGTTAAAAATTGTCGCATACAGGTTTTCATTGTATCATTTCCAAAGCGTTACATTACCATGATTATTACCTGAATTGTTAAGAACTGAATTGTCGGCATCTATCCAGGATTTGTATTGATAGAACATTTTACGTGGAACAAAATTTGGGATTTGTGGATCCTATTTTAAATTGGTAAATGACATTGGCATTAAAATGTTGGAATATGATAACATTTCTACTTTGATCAAAGTACATATCTTAATATTCGGTCACTCTTATCTCCGACTCAAAAAAAAGATTGCAGATGTAAGTATCTGTTATATCCTACAAGTATGTTGCTGTTGTAGTAGGGTGCAACGCCATTTTCAGCACACGATAAACTTATGCATGGCGGCCAGTATAAATTGTGGAGAAAAAACACGGAAAACCCAAGGAAAGAACCACCGACCTACGATAAGCTACTGGCAAGCTTTCTCACATCCCCCATTTGCCGAGCCTGAGACTCAAATCCATGCAAAGGTGAGATCCCCTTACCAGTTTGACTTGGTTTCGTCAAATGATCCTTGTTCTGTAAGGCATTCATCAGTCAGTGGAGAGCAGGACTTGGATGCAGTGAAGATGAATCTTATTAATTTTCTGAACCTAACTTAAGAGACAATAATGCTGTTTTGATCAGAGACAGTGAACAAATGCCAAAATTCGCTCGACAGGAATTAGACTGATAAGAGAGTTTAATACGTAATATCTTTTATATGTATGTGGTCTAGTCGATTAGGTCTCTGTGTCTAAGTTTGCCAGTGTAACTTCGCCTTTGTTATGTCTCCAAAATGTTACAAAATGATATGGAACAATACCAAGCCAGTGAACAAAGTATCCATCTACTCAATGGCAATGAACTGTCGGATAAATCCTCTAAATCCGCCGTTTTGTCAGCTGTCTGAAGGAGCACAGCATTCAGTCTTTGACGTATTCTCCATATCACCCTGACTGAGTTCTTAGCAGTTTAACAAACATTACGTGGACATTGTTGTTATTGCTGTTTGTCAGTACAGCTAGATGCAAATCTCCAGTGATACAACCAAATAGTCATTGGCACATCCCATATAGTTGTATTTGTGTCTATTGAAATATAGGACTATTATGCAATTAACATTTATATTTATTTAGCTTTGGAGGGTACTAAATCGATGAAGGTATTTGCAACATGTTTGAACTAAATATTCATCTTAATCTCGAAGACAAATATTTCGAGTATAATAAAATAAAAACTTTCAAGTAAACTATACTTTACGACTCGATATATGTTCTGCTGTGTATCGTCTTATTTTCGTTCTGTATTTCCTACGAACCCGAATCATCATGTTCTCATATCTGTGCAAATAAAGATTGTACATAATATTTTGTCACGTAAGTAAATTTGACACCTGGAGAAAAATGGTACATAATGGATCACGCTATCAACTGCCAGCTGAAAAAATACTTATTTTTGTTTAGTTTCAGGATTTCGTTTGAAGTTTGAAATGTGGTTTTCTATTTGCAAAACCATTGCCATACTAACGTAATATAAAGAACATTTACTCATCCATAACGCTTATATAAAGCAAATTTCTTTTGTTTTGATAGTGCATAAAGACGGTAAACACATGTTATGATGCATTACGTTATCTAAATTTCTGCGGGATCACACCCACACACCCACACACACACACACACACACACACACATATATATATATATATATATATATATATATATATATATATATATATATATATATATATATATATATATATATATATAAAAACAAAAGTAATCTGGAGTTAGCATTATGATTAAAACGCTTTAAGATTAAACTAGACAGTTTAGTTACCATACGGACCTCGAAACAAAATCACCACACTCTCATATTCGAAGAATTAATTATGAATACAATATTTTAATTTACAGGAATTATATCATGTCATATTTGAAACGAATCAGAACTATGTAGTTACCGTCGGAAAGAAATGTACCGAAGTCCCCGAATAATTATTTTAGGAAATTATTGATTATTCATTTCTTATCTCAAAATGACTTCAATTTATTGACAAAATAGCTGTATTTGTACAGTTTAATTTCGAATACTACAAATGTACCTAGATTTATGAATCTACAAGCTTTCCTGACTCTTATGTAAATAGTTAAGCTACAAGATTAAGAGCTTCAGAGTCAACACCTAATTTTATCAAACCGCTCTCTGTCAGCACAATGTTCAACGCCATTTTTATAAACAATCTCTGATGACAGTACAACTTTTTTTTAGCATGTTGTCAACTTTAGTGTCAGCTTTATTGCCCCACATTAGTTTGTATTCAGCATATACAATAATTAACATACACATAGCAAATACATGTACTAAAAGGTACTGCCCATTGAATTTCTTGTCCGGGGTGGGGGTCTGCGACGTTCATTATAGCATAGATAGTTTTAAAGTAATCCTAGACCCCTGCCTTTCAACACTGATGGTCCGTAATAAATCGGCAGTCCCAACGTATGTATGTATGTGTGTGTGTGTGTGTGTGCGTGCGTGCGTGCGTATATATATATATATATATATAGATATATACATACATACATACATACATACATACATACATACATACATACATACATACATACATGCTGTTTTACAAGAGAAAAGCACTGCACTACTTGCACATTTATATTACAGATAATATCATAACATACTTACCTAGCAGCAGCAGGGGCGAATCAGACAATTTCTTAGAGGCGTCAAATTGGCAAACCAAGGCTTCTTCGAAATCGTAAAAAAGCATCCATTTAGCAAACCAAGGCTTCCTCGAATCGTAAAAAAGACGCTACAAATGTTGTCGCTCCCATTGCTGCTGCTATGGGGTTAACATTCCTTGAAATTTAAGATGAAAATCATTTACTATTCCACAAATAGACTAATTTGTAAAACCTCACATTGTAAATCAATTAGATTATTTGACTGGTCAGTGAGTTTGAAATTAATTCTCGTTAACGAATTATTATGACATCGCATATAGACTGGATTAGTGGGATCCTCAATGATTAAAAACCCTGGAGGAACTGTTGGTGCAAATGAATATAGCATATATCCCTGCTGAACTTGATTTAATCGTTCCTTCGATAACATCACATACTAAGTTGAATGCGATCGCTGAGGATATATTTACGTTGAACGGAGCGATATGTCTACTACCGCCGTCTGGGTCATTATTATGTTTGAGGATTGTTGTTTATTGTTTCCATTTGGCGAGTATCAGAGAAAAGTTTTCTAGAATAAGATCATTAACAGATATTTTTTAGTTCATTTGCGTTATACTCAGGAAACTTGAAATCTGGTAAATCGACCTCTTTTATTTTGTAACCAGTTAGGAATTTTTGTTTATTTCCGTTCTTGTCATCAAATATTACTTGAAATATTTGTTTGTTGATATATTCCATGTCGGATACAAGCTGATTTAATATCCTAACACATTTTATGCTCTCATCACGTGGCCTTGTTATATCAGAGAGATGCTCTTGGAAGCTCCGTCGTAGTTGTTCTAGTTGTGTTCTATGTAACTGATTAATCTCTTTCAAATAATCAATGATGTTAGTTAACGTAAATGTAATTGTGTTGGATGAATCAGGAGTTTTCTCAAAAACAAAATACCATTGTATGGTATTGTTATCAAGAAATGTAACAAATATATTGGTTAATGTTGCATTTTATTATATCAGATAAATCATCTCGATATGATGGGATAATTTCATGATATGATTTTTCGTCTGTGACATTATCAGACTTTTTTTATTTTGGGTATTTGATAAGATGCCTCAGGTGGTATTTCAGGCCATCCTAGTATTGTTCTGATTGAACTCTGATAGATATATACGACATAACTGGGCGAGTTTATCTCAATGGCAGATGATAACGTTGGCTCATGAACTGTTCTAGCGATTTTCGATTCATTTCCAGTAATTGATTTTATTCCACGCTGAAATTCGTTATTGATTTGTTCGATTTGGTAAGACCCAAATGGTAGCGAATCAACGATCCAGTCTGGAGTACCATCGGGTTTATTCTTATTCGCAAACACCAAGGAATTATTCGGTTGTTGACCGCCAAATGATTCTGATCTAATGTTAGGCCAACTGTAATACACTCGTAATTTCGCTAACGCTATCTCCTTAACGGGAATTGGAGTAAGGAAATTCACACTGAATTCAGGATTTGTTTATGTTATTGAGATCATGCTGGTTTTTACCGGTGTGGTATATTCCTCTATTTGTTGAAGTAGTTCTTGCGATGTTGTCATTGTTATTATACTCATGTTGTTTTTCTAATTTTGCCATCGCTGAATCATAAATACGTACCATCGCTGAGAACTCACTATCTGATATTAATCCATCATCGAGTGACGACGACATCATTGAAGATAATTGTGAGTACGCGGTTGACACAGTATGGAAACTAACTATGTAATCTTGTAGTTTGCGTTGGATGCATGATGATATTTTTTTGTTATAATCGAAATTATTCCCGAGATTGTTGTCGCCACTGATATACAAATTGGAACAGCTATCGGAGCAATCATTGTCACAGAGGAGAGTATACTACTAGCTGCGGTGATTACACCACCCACCGAGTACACGGTAACATCAAATGCGGTGATTCTTCGTCGGTATCTTTTTATTTTTATTTGAAACCCCTCATTCCACATACCATGTTACTGAAACCCTAGCTAGATTATTATCAGTGACTGATATTTTGAATCGTTCAGATGTATCCTTGTCGATGATCGTTGATATCATATTGTTGACGCCAGATGAACTCGTTGATGAAATATTAAATTGAGTCGGCGACACTAGTGTTAATCTATCAATACCCTTGATACTTAATAAATTATTTGTAGGTGTCCACGCAAATGATTCGTGTTTGATCGCATTACACATTATTTATGATATTTTTTTTATTCGTGAGGATTTTTTGTTTTTTCAATAATTGCTATCATCCTCGGAAAATCATCTTTGATTGCTTCGATGAAGTTTATCATATCTTCGATGAATTTTTTAATATCAGGGAGTTTTATGTCAATTTTATCCAGCATGGTTGTACAAAATTTATCAATGATATTTTTACGAAATGATGTAAACTTTTCAACGTGATCTAAATATCTGAATTGAAATGTTGCTAGTTCCAACATAGAAGTTTTTATCTCTGTGATATTCGGTGTGGTCACTGGAGGATTACCAAAAAAAAATTAACACGGATTTATCAATATTTTTAATTATACTTCTTTGTAATTCAGAAAACCGATTAAATGTATTTATATGATGGTCATACTTATCATTGAGTGATTTCAATGAATTCGCCGAGGATATATAATTGTTATCGAGTGTTAATATTTTATCTGTGAATGTTGAAACAAGTGCGCCTGGTTTGAGTTTACCCTTATCGGAAAACAACGCGACAGTATCTTCTACTGCGTTGCGTTTTTTTAACTAAAATATCACGAAGGAAAATATTACTCGTTTTCAATTTGCCCCGACGATCCTGAAACACAACTATTTCATTGGGATCAACACTTGCTAAGTTCAACATCTCAGCTATTTCATCTTCGATTATTTTTTTTACATCACCGGTTGCAGATATTTCAGCGTGGTTTTTTTCAACATTGATAAAGATCGTCCCCAAATATCAACCATGTTATTTTCTAATTACTTTCTCTCTCTTAAAAGCGACTACTAGTATATTCATTTACGACCCGATGAGGTGGTTTTCTCGATGATGAAATGGCGTCAAGGACATTCAATACTTCTATGCCGCATATTGGTGGGTCATTCATTTTTTGTGTTGGTAGCGTTGAGTACCAGGTCTTCATTTTATGAAAAGTGTTTAAGCGGTTTATATAAGGCATGAATTATTTAGGTGGCACTAATCCATATGAATCAAAATAAACGATTACACGCGGATCAATCACATATGCAACACAGTGGGTTCCAGGTCCCGTGTTGTTATCGAGATTAATGATATCGGTTTCAACGCTGTTTGGTTGTTGTGGTAATTGATCTTTCATAAGGACACCTAAGTTTTTTATCGCTAGTTTTTTTTAGCAGCATCGAGTAAATCAAAATTTGACAACGGAACCATAGGTTTTCGAGTTAGTAAACCGTTCCCGGTATTCTCAGGCCGCTTCCTTTTTTCCTGGTAATCTTAGACCCTTTCCCTTTTTGTATCCCTGTCCAGCTGCTTTCTTTAGTGCCATTCCTGCCGCGGTGCCAACGGCTCCTAACGCTGCCGCTTTAGCCACCGCTGGGGCTGCTGCTGCAATTAGCCCTGGTAACGCAGCTAACAGCGGAAATATACCACCTGATTTTATCATGTTTTTGATCGCAGCTGCAAAGAGAGAGAGAGTGATCTGAAAACTTTTTTTTATCTTTGAAAGCATCATTAAAGTGTTTAATTTGATGAGTCGTAAGCGACAATTTATTCTGACCACCAGAGATCTGATTATATTTCAGCGTGATCGTGGTTCCACATATTTTAGCCAATTCTGATTGCAATTTCCTGTTTTGACCAGGAGTTAACGTAGCACTAATATGACTATATGACAATATATTAATAACTGATTGATTTTATTGTTACATTACATGTTTTTTACTGGCGCATCAATTACTCTCATTCGTCCACCAAAACCTTCGAGTAGCATTGATTTGTCGCTGAGAATGACAGCAACTGCTCTGTAATTAACAATAGCACCAGCACCAACAGGGCGGGTTACACGAGCTCTGAAGTGTATATCAACGACAAATTGTCTTGTTAAATCAAGATGTTCCAGTGAAAAGTAATAAATCGGATAAAGATTCCTAAAGTCAAACTGTGATATTTGCAGACTTGTATCGACATTTTGATCGCGTCCCATATATGACAACAGACGATGATACACGCGTGCTATTTGGTTGGCGTTGTAATCAAGTTGTACATCCTCGGATGGTTCCTGCTGTCCGTTTATTCTCAGCGAGACGTCATTACACCCGATTTGATCAAATATCATTTGGCTTCGTGTTTGATTATCAACTCGCGCAGTATTCTGTAGCGCAATAAATATATGACGTGGAGCTGAAACACCTTGTTTTGATGCCAGGTGCCATGTTAATGTACCATCAATATTATCCTGTTTAACATCCGTTGTTGTTGTTAGCCAACTTAGAAATGCTTGTCCTCCATGATCCATAAATGATATTAATCGCTCTTCTGTTGGGATTGATAGCTTTCATTGCTAATTGTTTTGCTAATGGTGCTATTTTTGGAGCCATTCTTGCAAATAACCCTGCAATGGTATTGCCAAGACCATCACCATAGTACGCTCTATAAACAGGCAATCGTGAATTTTTTACGTAGACGTTAGTTGGTTTATCATGGTTGTAGTATATGATCATCTTATTTAAATGATATTTATCTAATCGCAAAATCCTACGGATTTTCATTGCTAGCAATTTCGGTGATTAGTCACTATGATAACCGTTAAATTCTTCGAATTTCCAATTCTTTGGATTTTCTGCTAGCTCATCAATGAAATCTCGATATGTTCCAATATCCATGATGCCGCCTTGAAATAACCGCATACAGATATCAGTTGCTTCATTAATTATTTCCGGTGAGTTATTTCCATATGAGAACCTCTAATCGTGCTATATCGCTGAGAATATTACCAGGACAACACACTAGACCACTACCTGAAATTCCACTCTGAGAAAATCCCTTTCCCTTTGTTTTTTAGTTGTACCAGTTGCACCTTGTGAAGAGGATTGTGTTATATCAAAAAGTTTTGATTGCTCTGGTAATCTAAGAAATCCAGTATCCGATTGCTTCTCTGTAGATGAGTCAGCCTTTTTTTATTGCTTCCATAAATTCGTTATACGTAGCATCTCTGTTCGATGCCTGAGATGCACCTGTTAACACACGATATAATCCATTATACCAGTCTTTTTTATTAGGGAGATTATAATCATCGTGGATATACATTTTTCTCTGATGAAAACTCCTAACGACGGAATTAGCTAATTCTTCAAAAGAATCAAATGTCATACCTTTTGTTTCATCTAATTTACTCGAGCGGAATTTATCATTGAATGCAACTCGTCCACTAGCAAAATCACCTTTTTCTTAGTCATGTTCTTGTTATTCAAGTGGTTCAGGTGGTGAGTTAATATCACCTGATCCTTCAATTTCTTCTTTTTCAAGTCGTTCTTGTTGTTCTTGTTGTTTTGTAGCAGCTACTATATCACCAGGAAGTGTTTTAAAAACTTTTTTGTTTGTTTAGATCTTTCTGCTATATCTTCAAGTACAGGAAGAAGAGGTGTTTCTTTTTTTCTTCCCCCTTGGGGATATCTCCGTATATTGCTCGCTCAGTGCCTGATATTACCCCTTTTGGTTGCTGTGGCTATTGGTTTAAACAGGTCTTCTGTCCCTGTTATAAAAAACAGTCCGAAGACTCTGTCTAGCTTGCAATTTTTCTCGAACAGAATCCCGGATTGGTATAAATTTCTTAATTGTGGTTAATCTTTCACGCGCTAATCTAGTCGTTTGTGCTTCGTTTACCATTATGTACAAATCCATAGGATTTTCTAATTGCAAGGTAATTTCCAATTAATGTACAATCTAAATACAGTGAAGTCACTATTAACCACACTATTATATTTAATGAGAAAGTTATCTAAGTGATTCATGAGGCGTAATAATAATGAGACAACAAAAAATAATTTTGAATGATGAATCTCTACAAAAAATCCCATGCAAATTCGACTACTTTACTCGATTTTTTTATCAACAGCTGGAGAAAAATGACCAAAAATGACTCAAATGACAAAAAATCAACAAAAAAATATTATTTCAACATTTAATAAATAATATTAAAATCCTTACACACTTACTCTCACCCACCGTTATTTACAATAAGAAGCAGAACTTATTCCGTTGGGGTAACCAACGTGGTATTTTAGGTTTGGCGGATAATATCTCTTATTGTTTTAACCTTAAAATTAATGGCGCGTTTGATTATTGCTACCCCAATTCTTTTCTGATTTTTTCGACAACAGTGAATAACGGGACAAACTTATTGACGTCGTTACAAAATACAAGGGAATCGCGAATAACATTCTGGATTTTCTTTATAAAAACGTACCTTTTTGGTAAGACGTATTTATTATTAATAACGCTTATATTCAATATCTTGAAAATCATAAAGAATCTGATCACAATTTAATTTATCTGATAATTGAATTTCTTGATTTTTCAAATTTTAAACCTCAGTTATGATCTCATTGATATTTTCAGAATTCATATTATATAATAAAATATATATCTGTAATACGTGATACTGATATTGATATATTTTCCAAAAAATGAACTCTGTTCGTGCTAAGGTGTTTATTCATCTTATCACGTCTAGAGATATTATGCGATTATATATGATGATGAACCCCATTTGGAAACTACTCAAATGTTATTCACATCGGAGAAGCCCAGAGGTTACATATATAATACAACACATCTCATAGGAACCCCTCAAATGTATATGTATATGTGACCGGGCCCAGAGGTATCACGAAACATATTCTCCTAAAAGTGGATCTAATTTGTCAAATAATGGGTTAGAACCACAAGAGGATATGTTTAGTAAATGGACGTCACACATTATATACAACTATTTACAACTATTTACATATATACAATACACTTCTACATTCAAACTGAAACCAAAATACCCCCATAAAATCACCCCGAGTTGAATGAAAAAAGCACATTCACACCGTGTGACGGTGTGGTGGTATGGTGGTTTCACGATTTGAATTTCGAAGGGCTCAAACCCCACCACCAAATTATATAGAAAAAAAAACATCCATCGGTACCGTCGACAATATGTCTGTTACGAGAATCGAACCATTTGCTTCGGGACGAAACCGCAACCCGTTACAAATACGCTAAATTCGATATCTACAAGTATATGCTTTTGAATACGATATATGTGTATCAATCATAGTTATTCTGTATAGAAAACCGAATACTCGAAAAAAACATAAAACAATAATACAACTGTTTGTAATACCACTTATTTGATTCGTTTTCTTACAAAAGAGATAATTTTCCCAATTGATTATATCTCCATTGAGAATCATGGCAGTTAAAACCAACCAATGGAATTTAATTGGATAAACCCATTGAGGGTAACTCTTTCATAAGCCGTACACATACCTGCACGAGTTATCTCCCTTTGGTGTTCTCAAATATATGCAAATTGAATTCTGTTTTTGAAACGCTTCGAAAAAGCCGATCGGCTTATGTTCTCTGCAACGCATTGAATATAAGGTGAACACATATCAAAATATCTACCAGCTTCGGCCATTGATTTAAATGTTTTTTAGTTACTTTTTATATTAAACGATTTTATAGGTCTGGCATTTTTCGAGTTTTTTCCAGTCTCACCTCGTTTAGTATTCTCACTCTGAGAAATAGATTGTAGATTGTCTAAAGAATTATCGGTTTTAATAGTATTAATGTGATCAGTAACAAGACCATCCTTGATCAATCCATGCAAACACTCATACACGAAACGATGATTATGATATTTGTTCTTCCCAACATCAAACGTCAAATAACCCTGATTACTCACAATCCCAACTGGATTCTTCAGTATGCGGTTTCTGACAATACCGTCACGAGACGCTTCGTAATTGGTAATCACGGGATGTGGCTGAAATTCTTGGTCCATTTATATATAATGCTATTTGTCTAATTCATTGCTTGGTTTAATTATTACATTATTTGGAAATCTTTCAGTATAGTCTTGAGGTGTTCTTATGATTTTGTTGCTGACGCTGTCAAGGTCATTGATGGAGTTTTTGACGGAATCTTTGATTCGTTTATCATTATAACGCTTGAGTTCTCTGTATCGCTTACCACCGCAACTCAGACACAACTGCGATTTTCCTCTCACACCTACCCCACATTGTATGCAAGATCTGGGTCCATAATTCCCGTTACGAACGATTTGTAAATGATAACCACATAATTTCTATCTGCATGATTTGTTACATGCGGTTACTGATCCTATCATAAGCCCTTTGCAATAATTCATTATATAATACATTCTTTATTTAAATACTTGTTTTAATTATAATATGGAGGAGTTTGAGAGATTATCGAAAATTACATCCTGGAAAAATGCTAAATTCAATCTCGATAGAGTTTCCGTAGATGTACCAAAGGGTATAATAAGTGATAGAAGCATGTTGGGTAAAATCCGCGATTGTTTTAATGAATTCAAACGCGATGGAGCATCTCACTGTTGGTTAACATTTCGAATTTATGGTGACGCTGATGCTATCATGAACCACGAAAGAGCAGCAGTGATAATCTCACATCGTGACCAGAAAATGTGTTTATTTTGAGTGAAATTCATTATCCGTTCAGAAATGGAAAATTGGATTATTCGAGATAAATTTGAACCAATCTTGAAAGACAAAAGAACCGTTACTTTAAGTTATGATTCCAAACCAGGAATTTTGACTGGGATTGACAAACCGTATTACGAAAGGTCTTATCCTGTAACAGCAGATGTTTATGGAATATATTCGTTAAATGATAAACCGAGTATTGAAAAATTAAAACCAATGAAACTGTCTTCGCATAATTTAACATCGGGAAAAAATTGTGTAGCAGAACAAATAACAGAACACTTCACAAATGCGTTGCGTGGAAACAAATTGACTGATCTAAGACGTCAAAAAAAATGAATGGGAATTAACAGTTAGGAAGAACGGAGCAACGATTCAAGATATAACCAAATTAGAAACATCATTAAGATTTCCAATAACCATAATGACGACAACATGAGAAATATTACACGAATCAAAATATAAATCACAAGGAGCTCCAATCAAAATTATTGATCATAACGAACACGCTTGGACACCTGCGGTAACAATATTTCCACGAGATAGAACCGTAAAATATTACACGGGAAATCTATTTGATTTTATTTCTCAGTCAAGTAAATACGATCCTGTGTCAGTGTGGTTACTTCACAGTTTTGAAGACGAAGAGGGTAAATTCGATCAATTTGTAAGACCCAATGGCGAATTATACCGTTCTGAATCCCTGCACAATGAAATGAAAAAAACTAGCTAATGGTTTTTCAATAGAACACGATGAATAATTATTAACAAACTGTTTTACAATTCCGTCGGTTGCAGCTCATTTTGCGTTAAATATAACCATGGAGAAATATGGAATACAAAATACACCTCTGAAAGAATTATTTCGGTTGATATAGTTGCGTGTTATCCCGGGAGTTTTCTCGGATATGGAGAATGTGCTGAATAATTCAAGCGATTTGGACATCCCACATATGAAATGACTCGTGTTGCGATTAATGGACCACTACCTGATTTTGATTTAACTGGATTTTCTCGTGTTGTATCATTTGAATTGGCTACTGGACTTCATCCGTGTTGTTATGTGTGGATTGGTAGACACATATCTGAAAAACACTGGACGCCAATAGTGTTATTACGGTGTATGATTGATTCTAAAATGTTGATATCGCTGATTGTCATTGAAGCGATTATATCATATCGAGCGCAGATTTAGGTATGGTTACTACAAACTGATAGTCTTGATAGTATAATCAGCCATTACAAAAAACAATTCCCCGATCTCGACGAAGAATATATCGTAAAACGGTCAAAAGAAATCTTTGAAGTTAGAAATAGACAAGCAAAGGATCTTGATAGAAAAATAATTGGTAAATTCACTCAGGGTGGAAAAAATACGACAATAACAGATATTCTTCACGGTTGATTATAGATGATGCTGAAAACGATTTTATAATCGCAGATGTAACATCTAGGGGTATATACGTCGATCGTAAAGACGCTTTCCTGTCCGATGGAACCAGATTGGGTACAATTGCTACTTACACAGATGGAAAAAATCTTCAGTATGCACATTTGAGGTCGTCTATGCTGGCTTATGCTTCTATTAATTTTTTTTCAATGATAAATAGATTTCGTGAATCCGCAGTTAGAGTTGCAACTGATTCATTTTATATAAACGTGAAACACAGCGAAGCAGTGGCAGAAATCACTAATTCAGACGTGAGCTGGGAATCATGGAGTATTACAAAGGAAATAATGTGTGATTATTCCAAATCAGCAGATGTTACGATTGACGATAAATATCTAAAAAATAATCAGATATCAGAACTATCTAATGCACCGTCGATATCTGATCCAATATGTAGACATAAAACTAGTTATTTAAACGGCTGAGGTGGGTCAGGAAAGACGACTCGTGCGATTGAATTATTTCGTAAAAACACTAGCGTTTCCATATCAAACATGATTGTGCTAACACCGACCCACAGACTTGCTAGAGAGATGAAACAGCGAGGATTTAATGCTTGAACTTATCATAGTTTTTTCGATGGAAAGGTGACGAATGGACTCCTGATCGAATAGGTGAGAAATTTATTCCTGATGTCATTATTTGGAATGAGATATGCACGGTGTCGTTAGATGTATTACAAAGGTTTCTCGATTGGTTATTGCTAGCGAATACAAAAGTGATAATGTGTTGCGAGCACGGCCAACTATCACCATTTGTCTGTTTGTCTCCACATGATTGGCTAAAGAATTTTGTAAACTATTATGAAGAAATTAATACTGATCATAGAGCACTTAATGAACAATTACTTGAGTTCAAGAAACTAATCAGATTACAACCGGATAGAATCCAATGTCAAATAACCCGATAGATAATTTCGGAAACCCCATTAAATGATTTTTGGGAAGCGTGGAGAAAAAACGATTTGATAGTGGCAAGTAGAAAGATAGTCAGAGACACACTTTAGATGAAGTTATTTGAATTACATAAAGAAAAATTTACAACACTTCATGTGCCATTGTGTTATAGACCCAAGGATTCACGAAGACAAAATATCGAAGTTGATATTCCAGGACAAGGTGAGAAGCAGAATTTAGTGTTAAATGATATTGGGTTGGTTGATATCAATGTCGTCGAAGATACATTGCGCGCTGATAAATCCCCATGGACGCTAGGTTACCCAGCGACGATACATTATTCACAGGGATTAACTATATCCGATACAATTGTTTGGATCAGTAATAATCAAATCGAGTGGTCGAATTTAGTTTATCTTGCGGTGTCCAGAGTACGAAGAATAAATCAACTTCGACGAGTTGTTTTAGACTATAATGACACTACAATAAATTATATTGTCAGCGTTGACATAATCAGAAAAAAATATCTGGTTATAAACAGCAGGATAAAAAAATAATAGAGAATTTGGCATTGATACTGAATTAATAATTACACTGAAACAACAACAGAATAATCACTGCTTGAGTTGCAATTGTATAATGAATTTGTGTTGATCTGATAAAGATCCTCGCAAGTTTACAGTAAACAGAAAAGATAGTAGTATTGGTCATACCAGAGATAATGTGATGTTAACATGACTTGAGTTGCAACAGACGAAGAAGAGTAAGTTAAGACCACCCGGTGATAATTGAGTATCCTCGGGTATCACTTGTAGTTGTTCACTAGTACATCCTCGCTGAGGAGCAGTTGAATCCAATATATAGACAGGCGGTCTACCCATAGATCCCGTTATACTAGATATTGTATGCGTGCTAACACTCCAAATAGGATCAGTACTTCTTTTTGTACCACCCTCGAGGTCTCCTGATTCATATAAATACCTAACAGTGACATTACCGAGAATTGGTTGTTTTGAAAAATCAATTTGCGGTTTTATGGGTATATACTTCTTTTTAATCGCGTTGTTAGGTTTTATATTATTTGTTCGAGTAATCTCATTATTCAGCGCGGTAATCACACCTGGTAATCTCTTGACCCATTCACGAGATCGTTTATCCTGGATGAATTCCTGCGCGTATCTATATCCAAATAACCGCTCAGCAAGTGTCCGATTAAATCGTTCAACAATTGCCTGATCGCGATGTAGTGCAGTATGTACTCGTCTGATAGTGACATTATGACCCTTCATTGTTGATAACACTGCAGCCTGAAATTCTTTGCCAGGATCAACTTGTAATAGATTTGGCCAGTGCAGAAGATGCCTTCGATAAATCCTTTCAAACGCAGAAGCAACTTCAGTTGATGATTTTGTTTGTATCGACTCGCAACATCAACAATGGTTAGCGCATACTTGTAAAAACCATCATGCGGCAGAAATAATGTATCAGCTTCATGAACTTCATTAGAAGCGCTGAAATCATAATGCGAGTAGTTAATTTGTTTTGGCGGTGGTAGATAAATTTGCCATATCGCCTTTTTGGATAGCCAATCCGCTGCTGTAGTATTTTTCACTCTTGCGACGTTAGCGAGTTTACTGATTGCTGCTTTGCCCCTCCAGTACGCTCTTGGAGAATAATAAAAAGATTCCATGTTGTTATTAATTACCAACACCCAACATTAATTTACTTTTCATCGCCGATTTTAACAACCATGAAGCCACATTTTCTTTGAAAGATTTATCAGTGATAGAATTTAACGCGTGAATCAATTTCATATCTGCGATATGTCTATGTTGCAGATTGCTGCTTTTATAAGCAACATCATGAGCATGACACGCATTATCGATAGCGTTTATTGGGTTTTCACCGGGTCGGGGTTGGTTTTGATCATCAAGTCTGATATCGAGTCTAGTCCCGGGTCCACAATAATTATACCCTGGAAGGTGTTTTTCTCCTGGGTATTTTGCCCATGGTGTTCCTGGTAATTTTACTAACTTGGCTGCAATATCACCTCCTCGTTTTTTTTAATCATCAGAAATGCTAGCATTTCCTGCTTATTTCATAGAAACAAATCTAAATTTTTGCGTACTACATTGTACACACTTACCAGAAAGTGCTGATCTGTTATTTTTAGTTGTAATCGTCGTCAAGTCATCTGTGCCAGTACGCTTCTTACATTTTACACATAATATAGATCCCTAATATATTTATAATAACATGAATGTAATTGATTATTCAGCTACCCGACGACGGGAACCTATTAAACACCATGCAATGTTGCCGAATTCAATCACAATGATTATAATCGGACCATCTGGAAGTGGCAAGACACAACTGCTGCTTAATTTGATAACGAGATGGATGAAATGGGATAAGTTGTATTTAATAGCCCCAAGTGTAGATGATCAGCGATGCTACGAAGTGTTAAAGGATTACAATGAAAAGGCAGCAGAAATCACCGGCGAGGGTATTATTGAATTTATAAGCGATATCGAAGAAGCACCGAGCATTAATGATATTGATGGAAGTATTAACAATTTAGTCCTATATGATGATGTGATGTTAGATAATCAAACAAATCTTGCTAGGATATTTTCCAGAGGCAGACATCAACACACTGACGTGTTATATGTCACTCAACGATACACTCAAATACCAAATGTGATCAGAGATAACTGTAATATTCTTGCTGTATTCAACGGAGTTGCTTCACATACGCTACGAAATATTCATCAGACTTGGTGCGGCGGTGATATGGATTATAATCTCTTTAGAAATTTCTTTAGTCATGCTCAGTCAATCCCGCATGGATTTGTAACGATAAATTTGCATGATCCTGGATCAAGATATCGCATCGGACTTGATCAAATATTCGGTTAAAAAATTGTTAAACCCAAAGCAGTAGCAGGGGGGCGAGGGACAACAATTGTGGCGTTTTTTTTGTGCCAATGAGCCTCTATAAAAAGTTTACGAGGAAGTCTTAGTTTGCCAAATTTACGCTTTTTTATTTCGAAGAAGGCTTGGTTTGCTAAATTGACGCCTCTAAAACGTTGTCTGATTCGCCCCTTCTGCTGCTAGCCTCAAGGGAATTGAACATGGGAACTATTTGGGTCGATCTAGCGATAAGGGGAATTTAACATGGGGAATATTATTTGGGACTTTCGAGCGACAAGGTAAATGGAGGCAAAAAGAAAGCCTTCTGCTTCTTCTTATTTGCACGTCGATGATTTTAAGCAAAGAAAAAAAGAAGAATTGGAACGATTTTTATAAAATCAGAAAGAAGAAGAACACGCTTTTCTTATTCAACAGCGGGAAGAAGAAGCAAGAAGGAAACAGCAGGAAGAAACAGTAGCAGCAACCGAGAATAAAGAAGTCCAAGAACAGAAAGAGAAGAGTGAAAATCAAACGGTCACGACGGTACTTTTAGATATTTTAGCTGAGTTAAGGAGTCTGAAACAAATGTATCAGCCTTCTGTATCACGACCGAAGAGAAAAAGACCTTCTCTAGGTAAACAGCCCAATCAAACTGTGACTACGTCTGCCGTACCACGTTTAGTGATTTCTACCAAATCACTTACATGAACCACCAGTCCCGAAGTAGGCCTTGGCCGTGGCAAAGGCTTAATACAGCTCAAGATGATTTCGTCCCGTTTCTGAGTTTGTTTTGTTTTTAAACAAACAAAACCCCAACGGTCCTTTTCAGGGCCACTAAAATCTTTCGAAAAGAAATACTATTTCAGCTGCCTAATTCAATGAAAACTCAAAAGTCCTTTATTTTTAATAACCCATGATGTACATGTGCGTGAATGAGTGTGTGAGTCTAGGTTCTTATTCTATAAAAATCAAAACCAAGAGGCACTTACTTTTTCTGTCTGGTATATTCTGGTTCAAATGTTACAATCCAATATCTCAACATAACATAACACAATACCACTTAAAAAAGTTCATAGGCTTCTTCTGTTCACTCTTTCTTTTTCTTTTAATTTCTTTACTGTCCCTTTTTTCTTCTTTTTCTTCATCTTCCTCACTTTCGTTTCTTCCTCTTTTCTTGTCTTTGTGAACGTGTCGAGCTTCTTCCTTGGACGAGGGTACCTCTTCCTCCTCCTGTTCAAAATTCCTCTCCTCCACCTCCTCCTCCTCCTGTTGTTTCTTAGGACAGTTTGGAGACAAATGTCCTTTCTCTTTAAAATGATAACAGGTATATTGACTTTTGTCTCTTCTAACACCTGTTATGCTCTTGTCACAACCTGGACATTATGTAGCCCAATGTCCTTTCTTCTTACAGATATAGCAAGTATCTTGACTTTTATCTCGAAAGGAGGGACAGTAGTCCGTTGGCGTGTCTGAAGAAAACTTTCGTATGACACCACGTAAAGCTCGGATCAGAAGTTCAACATGTGTAGGCTCTTCCATCGTTCTGTTCAATGTGAGAGTGAAATAAATACTGAAAGGTTAGACACTGGTCCTTTATATATACACGGATCGAAGACGAATATATAGGGGTCATGGTCCTAAAAATGTAGTCATTTGACCTTTTGCAGACAAGATGAAAAGACCGCATCATGTTATGGAGAAATGAGAAACGTGATGTAACACCAAGCATAATAGCTGAAGACATGGCTCAAATTCATGTCAGCGATTTTAAAGATGACATGAGTGAGTCCGAATCCACACCCAAACAATCGACGTCCAAGCAAAGTTCACCACCCTTAGTAAACCCGGAAAAGTACTATCACATTCGAGAGACAGGAAAGCGTTCCTCTCGAAAATTTAGAACAACGGTTTACATGTACGCCGTAAAGTTTAAAGATTTCAAGTCCAATGTACTTTTGGAGAATACCGAGGGGTTCATTACCGAGGTGTGGGATTCTGTGTTAACTACACTGAAACAGCAATGTCAAGCTAAAGAAGACGATCGCTTGAGACTTTCTATTTATCACGATAATTTGAAGTCTCCCGTTTAGATCGAGTTTAGTAGCCCATCACAATTAACCCCTTCCAAAGTCATCGACAAAATTCAGCATGTGCAACAATCCAACGACAAGTTTCACATCTCCGAAAGAAAAGCACCACTGTTCATGACCCATGTTTCTTTTCCCAAGGGACAGGACGCAAAAATGTGTTATTGATCGACAACCTTCGCAACACCGAAACAAGCCTAGTCCAAATTAACAATTCTCAAGAACGGATGTTTTTATCCCGTGCCATCGTCGTGGGACGAACGTATGCCAACAAGAACGATACGGTAGTATGGAAAAGAGACTGGAAACGTATTCGACAATCGGACCGAGCCAAACAAGGAAGTGAAGCAAGCGGGGATATCCAAAGACACCCCTTGCTGCATTCCAGAAATGCAACAATTGCAAATCATCTTAGCGCCACGTTACACCTTGCAAGTACACCCTCAAGAAGTGCGTGGTCGTCTTTTGTTTCGAGGCCACGATTTCAAAGACGGAAAATACATTCACGTCTATCATCACGATGGTCATTTTGATACCATTACCAGTATCACTTCATTTCTGGGATACAATTACTACTGTGAAAAATGTGACTATGGCTATGACAATCGAGAACAACATAAGCATTGTGGATCGAAATGTGAGGGATATTTGGCCTCTCAGCCCTGTTTGGACAAAATACAAGTACGAATGCATTGGCCTGTTTGCCAGCGCACTTTTGTCAGTTCTACCTGTTACCAACAACAAAAAGCAGCTTGTACCATCGCCAAAGCATGTTCCTTAGTGTACCGAAAACGCTTTATGCCTGAAAATACCCTGGCTGTCATCAGTCCTCAAACGACGAACTTTGTCAAACGTCAATATTCTGTCAAAGCCCTACGTTGGCTACATTACTTGTTCGACAAAGAAGACAAAAAGATCCAATACGCTCACAACGGAGTAGGCGAAAAGACCATCGCTACGTATTCGGTGGATGGTTGGGACTTAGAAAACCCTCAACTCGTGTACGAGTTTAACGGATGCTTATTTCACAGATGTCCCGTATGCTACCCTCAACGTGACATTAAAAAGCAGTTTTTACAACGGACCATGAAATACTTTTACCAGGCTACTTGTCAGCGACGTTTGAAGTTAGAACAGCAAGGATACCAGGTGGTGGAAATGTGGGAACACGAGTACGATCAGCGTTTGAAAACCGATCCGAGTTTAAACGCATCGTAGAATCTTACAAGTTGGTGGACACCCTGAACCCACGAGATAGTTTGTACGGAGGACGAACGAATGCCACCTGTTTGTTGTACCAGGATTGATCAAGTGCAAAGTCTTGCCTCCCACAGACTTGTACCATCCCGTTGTACCTCACCATTGTCAAGGGGAACGGATGTTTCGTTTGTGTCGTACTTATGCCGAAACGTGCAGTCAAGACCAACCTTGTCAGCACACCCAGGAAGAACGTGCCTTGACAGGAACGTGGGTTAGTGTGGAATTGTTTAAAGCTCTAGACCTGGGATACCAACTGTTAGAAGTGTACCAAATTTATCATTTTCCCATAACACAACAATACCACAAGGGCGACCAGACAAAGAAACGTATTTTTGCAGACTACGTGGATGCCTTTTTAAAACTAAAACAAGAAGCTATCGGCTATCTTTCCTGGTGCCAAACGCCCGCAGATCAACATAATTTTAAAGAAAATTATCGGGTGAAGGAAGGCATCACTTTAGATTGCTTGTGGGGTAAAATGGCACAACAGCCGTCTTTACCCAAGACGGACTTTTTGTCCGAACCTTCCCGCTACTTCTAGATGATTCACGACAAACCAAATACATGAAACACGTGGACGTCATTCGTGAGGACTTGATCAATTACGAAGAAGAACTAGATTTTGTAGAATCCGACACATTTGGAAATGTCATCATTGCGGCTTACGTGACAGCCCACGCTCGCTTAAAATTGAACGAAGTGTTAGAACTGTTAGGAGATCGTGTGTTGTATTTTGACACAGACAGTTGCATCTACATTCACCGACCGAACCAGTATCACCCTACCATCGAAGGAGACCGTTTAGGAGCCTGAACCGATGAACATCCCGACGACAGGGTTCTATGTTTTCCAAGTGGCGGTCCAAAAAATTACGGTTAAGAATACCGAGACCCCCAAGGAGAAATGCATACCGAATGTAAAGTGAAAGGACTGACTCTCAAGTATCGCACCAGTCAAGTGGTGAACTTTAACTTGCTACAAGAAGCCTTACAGTCCTGACAGGATGAAACATTTAAAGTAACCACCCACGAACCGCACAAGATCGTCCGTTTACCCACACACCATATCGTCAGCCGACCTTTGGAAAAAGTCTATCAAATCGAGTACCAGAAAAGAGTACGACTTCCCAATCACTTCACTTTACCGTACGGTCACGTCGAGATTGGACAACATATAAAAAGGGACATCGGCCACGATCAATAGTTCATTTGTAACTACAACGACCAAGCAACAGAAGATGAATCCGTTTAAACAGACATCATTCAAATTTGGGAATTCTCAAGTGGAGTGCGATGCTAAACCTTGCTATTGCAGTGATGCCACACGCTGTGACCTTAGCGATTCAGCAGGACATCGTGGGAACTTTGCTACGACTTCTGCCCCTATATCAACCATTGAAAGTGAAGATGTACGTTTTAAACCTGAGGGATGCGAAAGTGATGCCACACGGTATCGTGGACTCCTAAGAATTTCACCGTACCTGCATCGAACTGAAGTGAGGAGAGTCGAATATCCGTTCCCTTTGAGCTTGCATGAATACTATCACTTTAATAGTCGATTCCAATCTCAATAGGTGACTATAGAATATTTGTGTCGTGAAATTCACAAGAAGAAAGTGACAAAAATCAACCAATGTATCAGATTTCTCTGGATCCAGTCAAACTTCCACAGATTTGTATTTAGTTTATTTACATCTGAAGATTTTTTATGCTTCTGGACCGTTACCCTGAATGGCAGTGGGACGAAATTACACGTTATATTAATCGCTTTCGCTTTTGGAGCAGATTTTATTCTGTGCATAATATACAATCATGGTCTTCGACAAAAAAAGAGGTATAAAAGAGAACTACCATGCCACAACCTTTATCACTTGTGATCAAACAGATTTCATGGAAGGATATCAATGATAAGATTCGCACGGTGGAAGATTCGTCAACTGTTACGTACACAGTGGTGTACGAGGATATGTGTGTAGCTTGTGATTTACATCCTCATTGGACAGATGTACGTGACTGGAAAAATTGGAGTTTTGAGGCTTGGACAAACGAAGCATCCCGTTATGCCCAAGAGTTGTGTTCGTAAAATTCATCGTCGAGTCAAAAAAGTCACTTTTAAACCGCTGTTAGTGTCAGTACTAGAAGAAGAAAAATAATCTGTCACCCACAACAATCCCTCTGTTCAAGACAGAACTTTCTTGGATATTTCCCCCAGAAAGACCCTTCCGACTATAAGAACATTACACACTACTACCTCTAGGACACCTAGATTACCCAAACGATGTTGTACAGAGACTTGTTTATATGCCACTTTTATCGTTACCCTGTGTATTTTATTCAAGTACTTATCCCTTTGGCTTGTATGTATTGCTGTCTTTCGTGTTGAAACAAATTTGTACATGCATTGAAATAAACGTGCCTTGAAAAAAAGTATAAAAACGTCTTGTCTGTTTTTAAGTCAATAGTATCATACCCTACACGACTATGGCTACCTCTGCTAGTTCTCCTCCTGCTTCCGCGATATTCAAAGTCATTGACGAACACTTAGATCATGTTAGTTGAGAGGCCTTGTATCTTCGCCATCCTTTTAACATGTTAATTGCTGGAAAGAGCGGTTCAGGTAAAACTGAATTTGTCAAACATTTGATCGAACATAAACATCATTTGATCGATCGATCACCTCAGCACATCGTGTGGTGTTACAAAGAGTGGCAATCGGCATACAGCCTCTTGCAAGAAAGTCAAGGTGATTCCACTGTGTTTGTGGAAGGCATTCGTAGCAAAGACGATGGGATCGTGTCTGACGCCAGTCAAACTCATTTGGCCATTTTTGACGACATGTTAGGAGAAGACGAAGAAGAAATTAAACTGTGGTTTACGCGTAAAGGGCATCATCGTAATACCAGTGTCATTTACATTACACAAAATTTGTTTCAACAAAGTAAAGCCCATCGTACCAATAGTATCAATGCTCATTGCGTGGTCTTGTTTAAACGTCCTCGAAATAAATCGCAAGTGCAAGTCATAGCCAAACAGTTAGAACACCTTGGCTGACTCATGCGTACGATGATGCCACTCAAACGCCACAAGCCTATTTACTCGTGGATTTAAAACCCACCACTCACGATTATTTGCGATTTCGTACCGATTTGTTTCACGACTGGTGTCAAGACGGAGGACCTGTCGTGTACACGTCATCGTCGTCGTCGACATAACACTATGAGCCACTAAAAAATGTATAAAAACCTCGGGAACTGTGACCTTGTCTCATACATTGTCAACATGACGTCCCTTGGGTCTCATCTTCCCATCAAATCGATTCTTGCCTTGTACGGTATCAGTCGCGAAACAAATCTACAAATACGGGCTCACGTCTAAGAAGCCAGTCTCAAAGAAGTCTTACGATAGTTTACGGTGACAGCACGCGAAATACTGCAAGGCATCATTCACATTCCACATCAAACCAAACGCTCTTTGGACAGAAACAAAGTAGCTTTGACAAAACTGTCTGATCCTCGCATCGACACTCAAACCAAAAAGCAAATCATTTTGAAACATGGTGGTAGCGGTTCTCTAGGAGGTGTCATCATTTGTTCCCTTTTAAAATGGGATCCCAATGCTCCCAAAGATCACCCCAAGAAAAAAGCCAAACGAACCCCTAAGAAAAAGAATAAGGGTGCCAAGACCAAAGCACAAACAAAGAAAAATCCACAGAAAAGAGCTATCACCCGCCAAAGAGGTACGTTGGCCAGGACGCAACCTTACCTTCGTAAACCACGACCTACAGCACCAGTGACCAGGTTTCGAATAGCCTCATGTGCTTCCACTTCTCCGTTGCGAGTGATGTCAGTCAAATCTAATTTGACACCCGTTCTTCCTAATTTGATGAAACATTGGAAATCTGCGTCTCCCAAAACGTCTCCTCCACCCCCAAAGTCAAAGTCCAAGAAAGATCTGGCATGTTAAAGAGTTTACTGGATTTGTCCAAACAAGAACTGTCCCGATTTAGTCTATTGCGAACCCTTTCACGACGTGTGTTACCTGTCATGAAGTTGATACGACGGAAAGATAACCAGTGGCGTCGCATTCCAGTATAAAAATGACTTGAGGACAACAATGTGAATCAGTATTTTCTGTGCCACCCAAGGCTGTCTCATCAAAAAGGTGCATACCACCACGCCCGCCGTTCTGGTGTTCAAAATGGAAAAGAAAAAAGACGATCTCGTCATCCCACAAAACGCTTAGCTAAATATTGACACGTTCTTCGTTAAAGGGTCCAAAAGAAAACCCGTCCGTCAAAAGAAAATATGTTGGTGCAACGCGGAGGATTTTTTTGTTCATTATTATAAACTGTTTCCACAATTAAATCAACTGATACCACAACAAAAAAGATAAAAGGGTGTATGTTGCAAGTCTGTGACGTCAGTGGTATTGTGGAACGAACAAGCAAAGATGTCACCTCACAGAAAACATTCTAATTCACCCTCCAAAGGAAAGAAAAGGAAAGGACTACCTACTCGTTTAGCCAAACACGGAGACGTATTGTCCGTCTTGTCCAAAGCCTCTCCACTCATGCGAAAGCAAATCATTCAAACGGCTTCGAAAGATGTCATTGATACCGTGTTTTAATGTTGTTTGAATGTCTTGAAAGGCACATTACCTTTGTCTCCACATGAAAAAAGATGCTTAGCCAAACATCGACACGTTCTTCGTCAAATGGTGCAAACGGAAATACCCATCCGTCAAAAGAAAAAGATGTTGGTGCAACGCGGTGGATTTTTTCCCTTTCTTTTTCCTGTGTTGGGAGGATTAGCGAAAGCCGGCGCGAGTCTGTTGCCAGGTTTGGTACAAGGGTTGGCACTAGGGATCTTCCAAAATTGATCCTTCCAGAAGATAAAATGGACCTATGGAGCACCACGATCTCAGACGTAACCTTTGGAATCCCATGGAAGGACGAAAACTGACTTTAGTTCCTTACAAACAATGGATGGAATACCATCGTTGGCAAGAACAACGTACCCCCCATTTACCACCCAATCATGATTTGACCGAGATGTCCCAATTACAACACGAATTGCAATCCTTGATGCATCGCCACGATTTTTCCGAAACTGACAAATCGCAAAAGTACGGTTAACTCTTGCAACGACTGCAACTATTTCATCGAAAAGCTGTGGAACAAAGAGTTCTACCCACTATGAACGATTTGAAGGCTCTGATGAATCGTCCGTCGCCCTCACCATCTACAGCGGACAAGACAGACGTCATCCCACCATTACCCAAGGAAGAATAAGAACCCCATGATCTCGTTCAAACACCCACGGCCACTCCCATTCTGAGTAAGATTGCAGCTTCCTTGTTGACCCCCTCCCTCACTCCACAACGAGAAGAACTCAAAACTTGGTTTAAAATGATGGTGGCCACTCCTCCATCGACAGAAGTGAAAAAGAAAGAAAGAAAACCAGAAGTGACAAAGAAAAGAAGACTAAAGCTATCCCATTATCACCTCCACTACCATCACCACCAGTGCCCTCGACGTCTACTCCTGTGGCACATCCGACACGTAAAACTGTTTCCAAACAACCCCAATTTCGTCCCACCCAAAGCAGTATCATCGAAGAATGGATGACTTATTAACAAAAACCATGGGAAACGGTATTAGCCAGCATTTACTACGATCCAGCTCACCCTGCAGGTTACGGAGGCGTTCATAAATTGTATCTTGCTGAAAACACTCGCCTAAAAAAGCCCCGTTTACCTGAAGTACAACGATGGTTACAAGAACAAGCTACGTACACTTTACACAAACCCATTCGACGAAACTTTCGCAGACGTCGCACTCAAGTGGAAGGCATCTATCATCAATGACAAGCCGATTTAGCCGATGTCTTTCATTTTGCTACCTACAATCGTGGCTACAAATATTTGTTTTGTGTCATCGACTTTTTTTCTAAATATACCTGTGTCGTACCATTGACTTCCGAATCGAGCGGAAAGTTAGTACGAGCTTTGCAACTGGTGTTGAAACAAAGTGGTCGTCACCCTCTTCGATGGAAAACCTACAAAGGCACCAAATTTCTGAACCAAGCTTTCCAACGAGAATTAAAGAATCGTGACATTCATTTTTTTCACCACCGAAAATCATGAAATCAAAGCCAGCATCTTGGAACGTTTTCAAAGTACGTTGAAAGAACGCATGTGGAAATATTTTACGTATCAACACCTGGAGATTGGGTTCGCATTGGCAAAACCAAACGCACTTTTGGCAAAAGTTACTTACCCGACTGGACCACCGAATTGTTTCGTGTTACTGGACGAGTGCGTGACCGTCATCCTACCGTCTATAAATTGGAAGACATGAACGGAGAAGTCTTAAAAGGAACGTTTTAATTGCCTGAGTTCCAACGTGTCAACAAAAAAGAAGATATGTACGACATTGAAAGCAAAGTATGAAAACGTCGTGTCAAAGAACTCAAAGTACGTTGGAAAGGATATCCGTCTAGTTTTTATTCTTGGATTGACGCTTCGCAAGTCATCGAGTATAAAAAGAAGTGACCATCATGCCCTTCAATACAGCTTCAGCAACTACATTAACTAATCCTTCACCTATTTCTTCTCTGCAAGATTTACAAAAGCAACCCTTGTGGGTGTGGTGTGGAGAACGTGTCGTTAAAACGCAAATCGTCTTTTTCTGTCAAATCTTTGTGGTGTATTGTGCCATTGGTGCAGCCATTGCTAATTTGAGTTCGCAACAAGGAGACAAACAATTGTGGACCATTTTTTACAGCAGTTCCATCTGTTATCTTCTTCCCATCCCTTCCCTGAAATACTCTTCCAACGGGAACAAAAGTAACAATATTGGGAGTCTTGCTTCCAACGTCAGTCATTCTCCTCACAGTCACCCTTCCAATCACAATCCTGTTTTAGACACTCCTTTAACCTCGAGTGACTCCTCGGACAGAAGAACGCTGGAATTATGAACAACAAGAACAGCAACCAATTTTACTTAACGTTACCCCAGTGACAGTTCCATGGAGGTTTTCCCTAACAACACGTTGTGCTGTTACACGGCTAAATTACCTCAAACTGTTTATTTGGATCAAGAAGCCCATTAGGAAGTGGTTTTAGTTAAAATGATATACCCGACACAAATCAAAAACATGGTCGAAAACCTAAACTTTTTTCAAAGTAGAAGTATATGACGCGCATTTGCAACAAGGCTTAGACGAACGTGGCATCACTGGCATTGACACAAAGAAATCAAATGAGCCCCCAAAGAAACTACTGTCCAGTCTTGTGTTCACCATTCCTGCAGGCTAATACTTTAGTGGCCAACATTTAGTGACTACGATTGAAACCAGGTTCATTACTTTGTTTGGTAAAGCATGGACAAAGCCAGATAAAGTGTTACCTTTGAGTACACTAAAGTGGTTCGTCGCCTCATGATGAAATTTTCAGAGGACAAAATGATGGTCATTACCTTTTGTCCTGAATTGTTTGATATTTTGGGTGGAGACTTCAGGTTGGTCACCAAGAAAAATGAAATACCAGGCATATCAAGTAACTCGGATTTTGCAAATTATTTTCGATTCCCTGTAGAAATGAAACAAAGACTCAACTTGATGTTTGTGTACTCCGATGTGGTGGAGTACAACGTGGTAGGACATACCTCTGTACCGTTACTGCGTGTCATTCCTTTCAAAGTGGATTCTGCCGCAGCCGCTGACGAGGAAGATGGAAATACCTATCACGTTCACCGCGAATTTGTACATCCTCATTATTTGCACGTCAGTAAGTCGTATTTCGACAGTGTCAACATTACTATAAAAGGAGATATGGGACAATATATTCCATTTACCAAAGGAAAAGTCACAGTCAAAATCGATTATCGAACAACTGAAAAGTGATGCATCCTTTGTACCGAGGTGTCGCTCGACAACGAGGACATGGTTTAGGAGATATGTTTAAATCCACCTTTCGTTCCTTGGTCCCTGTTCTGAAACCGATGGTGACACAAGGATTACACGCCTGAAAATAAATAAATAAATAAATACCAAAACCATCAAATAAATAAATAAACATTAACATAGCCATAGAGTTAATATTTATCAATCAAGGGGCCAGAGCAGATAATAACATCGATAGCTCAAAAGCAGACCCACGTAACAATGCCTTAACTAAACAGACAAGAAACAAATATTATAACTACCAAATAAATAAATAATTAACAAGGCCATATCGGTTAAAGGGGCCAGAGCGGATAGTAATACTGCTAGCTTAAAAAAGCAGAACCATTTAACAAAACCCTAAAACGAATATATAAAATAAAAGAGAAAAGGGGAAAGGAAGGGAAAGGGGGGGATAATATAAACATTGTAATGTGAGGAAAAAAGGAAGAAAGGAAGAAAAGGGAGAAAGGGAAGAAGGAGAAGGAGGTAAAAGAGAACATTACACTAAGTAGTGGCACAATGTAGGTACAGTAAAACCAGTCAACCGGCAAGTGGTAAGATAAATACAAGTGTGATGAGAACACCGGGATAAAATAGTGATAGATCAAGGAAATATAACACCAACCAACCGACAATAAAAGCAAAAAGAAAGAGAAAAGGAGGGAAGCAGGAAAAAGAAAGAAAGAAGGAAGAAGGGAGTAGGGAGAGAGTGGGAAAGAGAAAAGGGAAAAGAAGAGGAAAAGAAGAATCAAGAAATTAAATAACACCAAACACACCCCACTTCAACTAAAAAAAAAATACTTTTCGAACAATCTCTTTCTCGAAATCTAACTTGATCAATTTTGACCACCGCTCAAAATTAACAAGCTAAAATACCTAACAGTGACTACACTCATTTATGTCGCTAAGACATTTTAGCAATTAAATTTGTTAAGGACCTACAACATGTACACTATGCACTAGAAATATTTATTGATAGGAAAGATGAAAAATTATATACTATATGGATTTGATATAATTGCACAGGTGGACTATACATTATTGGTATTTTTTCTGTCCATAGTACAACTGGACTAGATTAGAAATAAGGGCGTTTCAAGCGCAAACAATGGCAACATCCAGGAGTGTGGATAAACAGAAATAGGCTAACCTGATTGTCGGTGAAAACATGGCCGATCCATTGGACTTTATCTACTTTTACGTAACACGGGTTCTGATTAGATGTTGGAAATCTTGATTTCAAGATCGGCCTATTCTCACACTGATGTAAAGTACAACTAAACTATTTGGCAATTCACTAACTACACATATACTTAATACTTCATTTTAGAAGTAATAAGATATCAAGACCGACTGGATTATGTCTTTAACTAGAGTGAAACAATTTGACAAACTAGCTTTCCTAAACCGAGTGCCTTCCTCCTCTGCCGTGACCCGACATGTTACTCTAAGAAGAGATTGCCATTTAACGCGGGTGCCGGGGTGACTGCGACAACACAACCTAGTATAGTCAAAGTTACCTTTGGTCCCGACCAATCAAATAGCCCGACCCTCGGGCATTAACTGGTCGCGAAAGCACATAGTTGCGCATGCGACCTTAATTCATAATAATAATAAAGTCTGGCTACCTATTTTTGGCACATCAACCCAAAGAAGATGAGCAAACTTCAAAAATTGATGGAACTCCAAATGTACCTGGATAATGCTAGGCGTCTCATGGACGAAATGGCTATATAGGTCATAGCAGAACAGGTCAGAATAAAAAAGAGGAGGATAAGGATATGAAATCTCCAATTTTGCCTCACCTTTTCATGAAACAAACAATTAAAGTCACAACCTTGGTAAGTACACCTCCGCCACCAGGACCAGTTCACCAGCCACAGTCACAGCCCCAGTCGCAACAACCACAACCCCAAGTTCATCCACGGTTGCGGTATAGAGGAAGACGTGAACAGGCTTTTACTATTCCTCAAACAGAAGATTGGGAGGGTTAAGCCACTCAAACATCCTCTGCACTCCCAATCACATGAGTCACTTGGGAGAATGATTGGAGTAAGAGATGTGTGTGCGGGGCTAGACCTGGGAGATGTCAGCATTAGCCATGTGCAATATGGAGGTTTAAAAACCAGTCCTTCTCAGGGCTAACCAAATACCTAGAAAAGAGAATGTTCAATTTGCCAATGGGTATGAGAGAGGAGTAGTGTGATTATAAACACTGACTCTTTTTTTGGATGGTAGATGGTGTGATATTGGATAGTAAATGATGTGATTTGTTTTGGCTGCTTCCCCGTGTGTGTGGATGGTAAATGGTGTGATTTTAGATAGTAAATGATGTGGTGTGTTTTTTTGACTGCTTCCCCATGTGTGTGGATGGTAAATGGTGTGATTTTGGATCGTAAATCATGTGGGTTGTTTTGGCTGCTTCCCATTTGTGGATGGTAACTGGTGTCATATTGGATAGTAAATGATATGGTTTGTTTGGGCTGCTTTCCCGTGTGTTTGGATAGTAAATGATGTGGTTTGTTTTTTGGCTGCTTCACGTGTGTGAATGGTAGATCATATATTTTGTGAATATCATATTATATGAAAAGTGAGTGTAAGGGATGTTTTCCTTCACGTCCGTGCTTAAGATATATATATATATATATATATATATATATATATATATATATATATATATATATATATATATATATATATATATATATATATATACTCATGTGTTGACTATTAGAACCTGATTAGGCCTGATTACCAGAATCCACCTAGTTGAACCCATCAACCCAAAAGGATTACGGATCTAGGTCACACACTAGACTATTCCTGGAGAGGAAGAAAGCAGTTTCAGAGTCACGCCACTGTCGGTCAACAAGAACTGGTAAGAAATTGAAACTATCCCTTATTTAAACCTTCGGGTAATTCATTGTGCCACTATATAAACTTATTTAAGATAAATCTAAATCATAATAACAGTAATTAATTGTTATTTCACTCGTAATATTATTAACCATTGTCATAATCCTTCAAAAAGAGGACTACAGCAGCCAAACATGGAAGACTAAGCAAGAAAATGGATAAGTTAAACAAGCAACTAACCACAGATCCAGTTGTAGACTTGCTACCATCCGAAATATTAATGGCAACATTCTCCTCAAATATAAATGCAAAAGAATAACCCAGACGACTTTAGATGTACATCCGGGGTCACCTAGGGTTACCAGAGCTACTGTCAGGAAAATAACAAGCCAAATAACCAATGTGGATGAAGCCATCAAATACAAAAATGTTAAAAAACCTATTAACACACAGATCATATCCAAAAATTCAACAATAAACGAATTAGATCACCAAGGAGTGAGAACTGACAACATAATAACAGCAATAACAGGAACGGAAAACGTAGCAACAATAGCAACACCTGAAATGGAAAAAAAAACAATAACAACAATATCAACAAATGACCCACATGAAAAGAATAAAGCGGGAAGTAAAAATGCAACAACAAATGAAATAGAGAAACAGGGAGAGATAACTGTCAACACAACAACAACACTTAATTCAGGAACGGAAAAAAGAAAAACAACACCTGAAATGGTTAAAACAACCATAACAATAACAACAGACGACTCGCAGGAAAAGAATAAAGTGAGAAACAAAGATGCAACAATCAATGAAAAATATAAACAAGGAGTGAGAACTGACAACACAGCAATAACACAGGAAACAGAAAACACAACAACAATAATAACACCTGAAATTGAAAAATTAACAACAATAACAAAAGATGACCCACATGAGAAGAATATAACAGGAGACAAAATATATCAAATGAATCAAACTTCAATCAACATAAACCATGACAACAAGGACAACATCAACATAACAGAAAAGAAAAACAGCTACACCTTACACAGTAGTCAAGAACCCGGACCATCTAAACACAATTAAAGCAATTAGTGAGGCTGATCGGGTTGAACGGTACGGAAAGGAATACGAATAATGGCAAACAGTAGCAGCAAAAACAAGCAAAAGGGCATATGGAAATGGAAATAAAGAAGATAAAGGGAAGCATCCAATGAAAGGCCCACACAAAATCAAAAGTATCAAACACGTTAGAACGAATATTGACAACAATAGCAAACTAAAAACAATTGTGCAAAATGAACAAAACAGCACCAACGATAATGTTGGCAACAACATCCAAAAATGTAGGTACACAGAAAATACCTCTAAGAACAAAAACGACAATTATAATCAACAAACAGGAGATAGCAACAAACAAAAGATGTATCATCAACATCAACAACAAAGGAAAATGGGCAATCACCAATACCAGTACCATGCACCAGAACACACTATCATCATAGCCAGTGCAACTTCGAGACTGCTACGCATTAGTAACAGGAGCCTAGCTAATGCACTCATACAATAACATGGCGGAGAGTTTAGGATTGTTAGACCGCAAAAGGATTATATCATAATACAATACAACACATTGAAACAAGTCTGCAAATATATGGAAATCACAACCATGGCAGGGCTCACAGTACAAATCACAAGACACAAAGCCACAATCAAACATTACAATACTAATAACAAAACAAACACAACTCAAGATAAGGATAAATACACCCAAGGATCATATTTAGCAAACCAAGCTAAATACAAAGCAATCCTTAAACTACCTCGAACAATGGTGTGGAAAACGCAAAAAAATATTGAATATGACCTCAGATTTCACAAAATAAATTGCAAAAGGGTTTTCAAATTACGAAATCATCTAGGAATGGAAACGTCAACAATCCTACTAGAATTCCATCAATCCCCACCAGCACACGTCAGAATTGGACAACATGGAACTAAAGTAAAACTACAGCAGTACATCAACAAACCCCGATACTGCAATAACTGCAATAACTGCTGTAAATGGGGTCACTTATCTTCCCGCTGCCGTTCACACCCAAGATGTGGAAAATGTGGCGGCAAACACACAGGAACATGCTTTATCAAAATACCAAAGTGTGTTAACTGTAGGGCTGATCACAAATCATATGATACCCAATACCCAATGCCCCATAGCAGTACAAGAAAAAGTTATTATTCGACTAATGGATCAACAAAACATCTCCTATAATCAAGCCAAGAAACAACATATGCAAAAGGAAATCATACCTAAAGCAAAAAAGGTAGAAGTACAACCCAAATCAAAAACAACTAAACAAAATAATGACAAAAATACAACAAGGCAAGCTTCAAATCAGGAACAAACATTAACACCTGCGAGAACGAGAAACCTAGATACAACCGCAAACACCGGGATATTTTTCAATAGAACAACCATTGACACATATTTAAACAAACTACAAAAATCAATCAGCAACCAAATAAAGAACGACCGAATTACTAAAGATGAATTTATTAGCATATATATGCAGCAAATACAGGACTACCTATCATCAACCCATCACGAATAAATCAACAACAAACAAATAATATTAACAACAGCATAAACAATGGATATTGAAAATAGACATAAAAATAAAAATAAAAATAAAAAAAAAAATAAACATAAACATAAAAATAAAAATAAAAATAAACATAAACATAAAAATAAAAATAAAAATAAAAATAATGCTTCGGCTAACAAAACAAAAAACAAGACCCCAGACAAGTTACTTATATGGCAATGGAATTGCAGAGGGCTAAATAAAAACCATGGAGAACTAATCGCAGCAATCCACGGAACAATCACCAAGCCCAAGATCATCTGTCTTCAAGAAACTCTACTTAAGGAAACTAGTACAAACATTCCTAAAATAACAGGCTATCAAACTACATTCTTAAAACACAGAAGTACCGGCAAAAAAGGAGGAGGCCTAGCCATATATGTACATGACACCATCACAGACGCAGTAGAGGAAGTTATTAATGTGAACTCAAGAGAAACACCAGTTGAATTTCACAAAATTGTCTTCACAGTAGCAACCAAAACAATACATCTGTACAACATATATGATCCAGACAAAATAGCCAAAACAACAACCGACTTTTTCAACATATATTCAAGAAAAGGGGCACAACGGAACCCCCACACCTATAGACCCCAGTCATGGCAAACTCTCTACCATTGACCTCACCATTGCGACGCCTAGCCTGGCTGTAATTACCCAATGGGAAGTGATGCAACATTCTACATTAGGCAGCGACCACCTCCCCCTATGTACCACCATATACGTCTCGTGCCCAACGGAGCAACAAAAAACACAACAAAGATGGAAACTCAAAAATGCAAACTGGAACAGCTTTAAAGACCAACTTAAATTAGTAAACCTTGCGGAAATCCAAGATGAGGATACAACTAAATATTATGACAATCTCATACAAATTATAAACGAAGCGGCAAAAAAGAATATACCCAAAACAACAGGTTTCCATTATAAACAGACGGCAATCCCCTGGTGGACAGAAAATTGCAGAATTGCCATTCAGAAGAAAAAACAGCCTTAAATCGCTTTAAACACACAAAAACCGCCTCTTACTTTCTTATATACAAACAAACAGAAATCAACACTAGGACGGTAATAAATGAGGCAAAAAAGGACTCATGGAGAAGATACTGCACAACACTCAATCATAAAACAAATACTAAAGAAATCTGGAATAACATAAAAGCCATGAAAGGCAAAACACCCACAACAGCGTCGAAAATCCAGGGAACAAAAATAACATGGAAGTAGCAGAGAAGTTAGCCCAACCCTTCACTAACTCCAGCAGCGATAACAATCATAAACACGAGTTCTTACATCAAAAATCAACATTAGAAAAAGAATTTCCCCACATTTTCAAAGATCGAGACAACAGAGATTCGCCACTGAATGACCCTTTTAATCTGAAAGAATGGAGACAAGCCCTCAGCCAAAAAAAAAGTACCTCACCAGGAGAGGATAACCTAGGCTATGAAATATACAAACAATTACCACCCAATATGCAGAGCATTACATTAGACTTAATAAATCTGATATGGAGAACAGGTCGCATCCCCACACTATGGAAGCGAGCCATAATCATAGCCATCCCAAAACCAGGCAAAGACCCTACTAATGTAACCTCCTACAGACCTATTTCACTAGCAAATACAATCTGTAAGGTAATGGAAACAACGGTCAACAATAGATTAAAACACCACCTAGAACAAAATCAACTACTGGCTGAAACCCAAAGTGGATTTTGGAATAAACGATCTACACTTGATCAATTAATCCGTCTGGATGCCAACATCAAATTAGCATTTAATGCCAAAAGGAAAAGAGATAGACACCTAATATCAATATTTCTAGACCTAGAGAGATACTTCGACCTAGTCTGGACAAATGGCCTCATCTCTCATCTCAACCAATTTGGCATAACAGGAAGAATGCACCGCTGGATAGCAAACTTCCTTACGGGAAGAACCTTTAAATCTAGAGTAAGAGAGGTCTTGTCCCAAACATATACACTGGATAATAGAACCCCCCAAGGAAGTGTGATAAGCCCAACCCTATTCAATCTAATGGTCAACAATCTAACCAACAATCTCAAAAATTGCCGAGTTGATCTGTCACAATTTGCCGATGACAGTAGTATCTGGAAAGCAGTAAACCCGAATAGTCAAAAGAACATCATTCAAATTCAGAAAGGACTAGACATCATCGGCACATGGGCCAACAACTGGGGTTTCAAAATATCCCAAATAAAAACAGTTGCCATGCTCTTCTCCCCAACTAATAAACAACCTAAATACCCTAAACTATATATAAAGAATAAGCCCATCCAATTCCAAAAGGAGACCCACTTCCTGGGAATGCTACTAAATGAAACAATCAATTGGAAACCACACATACAACAAACTATTCATAAATGTCAAAAAGATCTAAAGATACTTAAAAACATCAAAGGTACTACATGGGGAGCTGATCAGCAAACTATGCTAATGATCTACAAATCTTTAATTCGAGCTAAGATAGACTATGGCTCCCAGATCTATTCCTCAGCCAACAAGGAAACACTTAGACAACTAGATATCATCCAATATAGAGCACTTAGACTCTGCACCGGTGCATTACCGTACACCTCCCTGGATAAACTACAAATCCTCGCTTGTGAACCACCATTACAACTGAGAAGAGAAGAACACATACTTAGATACGCCTGTAGAATATCAATACATAAGGAGATTAATCCCACCAGAAACATAATAAGTAAATGTCAAACCACCTTTAGCTCAAGACTGGTACCACATCCTCCAGCAGCTAACAAAACACACACACTCTGCAAAGAACTCAATCAAATAGAACTCCAAGCAGAACAACTATTTATCAAGGACCCCACACCTTGGATAAATAACCAACCTAACATCATCCTAACAGCACTCCAACTGGTACATAAGCGCGACAACCCCAATATCACATTAACACAAGTACAAAGCCTCGTCAACAACAACTATGATGGATATGTAAAAATCAATACTGACGGCTCAAAATCTAAAGAACTACATAGAACGGCTGCAGCGGTAGTGATCCCAGAACATCAGATCACATTTACGACAAGACTACCGGATGACTGTTCCATATATACCGCGGAATTCTGGGCCATCAACCGAGCCCTAAAATAGATAGTAACACAAAATCAAAAACAGTACGTTATCATAACAGACTCACTTAGTGTACTTGAAAGTATTGAGACAGGTAATTCCAAAAGTAGACAAAATCTTCTAGAGGACACTATGCTGACCATCAGGGAAGCAGATAAATCACACCAAACCATACACTTCTTGTGGTTGCCATCTCACATCAATTTGCCTGGAAATGAAAAAGCAGACAAAGCAGCAAAAAGCAGTCTGATGAAAGACCAAATTGAACCCGTACAGTACAACACTCAGGAACTATATAGTCAAGTCAGGGACAGAATTAATAATAAATGGCAACAACAATGGGAAAACTCCACAAAGGGTAGACATCTATACCAACTACAAAAAGAGGTCACTAGAACCCAACGTTTACCAAAAAGCCTTGCAGCCATTGATATTAAAATAATCAACAGAATCAGAACAGGTAAAACACTACTAAATGGCAGCTTTATGAAACATATAAGTACAGGACCCACGGCGGATAAATGTCCACACTGTCCAGAAACTGAAACATTGGAACATGTATTCAACATATGTCACAAATACCATCGACAACGTACCGTCTTCCAACTACAACAAAGAAAACTTGACTCAGTTACATCATTCCCCCAAATTCTAGATAAAAGGTATAACAAAAACGTAAATGCTACCTATATAAATATACTAAATTACCTAAAATCAATAGACATAAAACACAAAATATAAATATCAAAACCATCAAATAAGTAAATGAACATAAACATAGCCATAGAGTTAATATTTATCAATCAAGGGGCCAGAGCAGATAATAACATCGCTAGCTCAGATGCAGACCCACATAACAATGCCTTAAATAAATGGACCAAAAAAAAAATATTATAACTACCAAATAAATAAATAATTAACGAGGCCATATCGGTTAAAGGGCCAGAGCGGATAGTAATACCGCTAGCTTAAAAAAGCAGAACAACTTAACATTACCCTAAAATAAATATATAAAATAAAATAGAAAAGGGGAAAGGAAGGGAAAGGGGGATAATATAAACATTGTAATGCGAGGAAAAAAGGAAGAAACGGTAGAAAGGGAAGAAGGAGAAGGGGGAAAAAAAGAGAACATTACACTAAGTAGTGGCACAATGTAGGTACAGTAAAACCAGTCAACCGGCAAGTGGTAAGATAAATACAAGTGTGATGAGAACACCGGGATCAAATAGTGATAGCTCAAGGAAACATAACACCAACAAACCGACAAGAAAAAGTAAAAGGAAAGGGAAAATAAGGATAGAAGAAGGAAAAAGAAGGAGGGAGGGAGGAGGGGAGTAGGAAGAAAGTGGGAAAGAGAAAAGGGAAAAGAAGAGAAAAAGAAGAAGGAAGAAATGAAATTACACCAAACACACCCCACTCCAACTCTAATCTTTTTTTAAAAAATTTTTTTATATTATTTTTTTATTTTTTTATTTTCTTTTAAATTTATATATATATATATATATATATATATATATATATATATATATATATATATATATATATATATATATATATATTAAATATTTGTATTTTTTAATTTGTTTTAATTTTTTAATTTTATTTTATTTTATTTTTTTTTATTTTTTTTTTCTCCCCAGGGTTCTAATTTGGTACGAGAACCCTTTTCGAACAATCTCTTTCTCGAAATCTAACTTGATCAATTTTGACCACCGCTCAAAATTAACAAGCTAAAATACCTAACAGTGACTACACTTATTTATGTCGCTAAGACATTTTAGCAATTAAATTTGTTAAGGACCTACAACATGTACACTATGTACTAGAAATATTTATTGATAGGAAAGATGAAAAATTCTATGACTATATGGATTTGATATAATTGCACAGGTGGCTTACACAATATTGGTATTTGTTCTGCCTTCCTGCTTTGCCGTGACCCGACATTTTACTCTAAGGCGAGACTGCCATTTAACGCGGGTGCCGGGGAGACTGCGACAACACAGCCTAGTGTAGTCAAAGTTACCTTTGGTCCCGACCAATCAAATAGTCCGACCCTCGGGCATTAACTGGTCGCTCGCGAAAGCACATAGTTGCGCATGCGACCTTAATTCATTTTAAAAAAAATTAGAACCATTCCACGGAATAACCATAGAAGATGGTGACAGCATCAACTTTATTCAACAATTTAAGACACAGCTATTTCTGGATATTAAACGGGCAATATGTAGAACAAAAACTACATCATGAATGGAAGTTTACGAACAGTCTTGACTTTGCTCACAGACTGAAAATAGCGAGGGAGCTCTTAGAAGGAATGCTAGAAGAAGAAGCCGAAAGGTTACGAGGCTGCATTAACCCACCCTATGTCAAAGTGGGAACATTGAAGGAATTGATATATATTGTCGAAGACGTAAAGTGTTTTTTGGATGCTATCTTGGCAGAGTGGCACCATGTCCAAAATGGTCTAGACCAGCTCAAGAAAGCTGAAGAACTGATGAGAAAGGAGCTATTAGAAGAAGTGAAGAAGATAAAAGATAAATGGAGTAAGGAGAGAAATGACAATGAAAAAAAGAAAAAGAAAGATGAATTTGACAGATTAAATAACAATTGGATAAAGATACAAGAGAAGTTTAGAGCTATGGGGCATCCTTACCGGATTCCCGAGGACGAAAAGAATAAGAAAACGGGAATCATTGGTAAAATCAAAAGGTGGTGGAACAACGCCAGAAAATAAAAGAAGAAGGAGTATCTAAAGGCCCTTTTCAGGGCCACTAATATACCTCGAAAAGATATTGGCTTTCTTTTTGACTACATTTCCCATGTCCCTCGACAGTCCCAAATAATATCCCCCATGTTAAATTCCCCTTGTCGCTAGATAGACCCAAATAGTTCCCATGTTCAATTCCCCTTGAGCCTAGATAGGCCCACCATGTTCAATTCCCCTTGAGGCTAGATAGGCCCACCATGTTCAGTTCCTCTTGAGGCTAGGGTTTCCCTCTATGTTTTGAGGCTAGGGTTGCCCAAGCCCTTTTTGACTGGATTTCCCATTGAGGCTAGCAATCTTGAGGCTAGGGTTGCCCAAGTCCTTTTTGACTGGATTTTCCATTGAGGCTAGGGCGCCCCCATATACTACTAATGTGACTTCTCAATGTTCATTCATTCTAAACCTTGTCAAGAACTTCCCTGTAAATGTACCACCTACCAGAATAGATTTAATTAATAGAGATATAGAGAGAAGAAGAAACAATTGAAAACGTGTAAACGTTTGGAGTATCTACACATTGATTGCCCAGCTAGTATCGCCTTTATAATGCTTTATAAATAATACGCAACGATAATGTCAATACAATGAAAACTGCTTTGATAGGTATACCGCAATACATAAATTGGTCAATATCGGTTGAAAATCGAACCTATCTAATTTTCTTAACAGTCTGATTTCCAAGAGCTATTGGTTTTTTTATTGCTATGGAAAAATATATCTGATTTATAACAAACTTATTTAATACTTCGAATTTACCTACTTCCATACGTTATGCCTTATTTCACTATTAAAAAAAACAATAATAATGTTACGGTGCATGAAAATGACGTGATTTTGAAAACAAGTTGTAATAAGCGGAGATATCATTTTGTTTTTGTAATAAAATATGTTAAATATAAGGATTGCTGAGTATATGATTTCTAATGACTCTAAACATTCACACTGGTATATACGACTTTGCTTTACAAGTGTATCACGCTACCTATGACAATGTGATCATTCTTATGGCAGAACGACCCTTTTGTTGCTGATATTCTCTTAGATAGCTGTATTAGCTATGGATGTTTGTGTAACCGTTTATCGTTGCACGTACCGCTGAGCTTGACGGGTATGTGCACATCACTTACACAGTGGGTTTACAGGTTTAGAATATTTGATGATGTGCACCTGTACTCAGGGCCGTACCTAAGTTTTTCGGGGGGGGGGGGAGAGGACAAACTTGTTATTGGGTTAAGCGAAGGAGCGAAGCGCCGAGCCTTCTTGGGTGGTCCGGAGGCATGCCCCCCCCCCAGAAATTTCTTTTAAGGATGCAAAATGGTGTAATCTGGTGCTATCTGAAACTTGAAAAAGGGTTCTAACAAAAGTGACTAAAAACTGCAATGTTTTAAAAACACTAAAAAATATTTTAAAAAAAAAATAAATATTTTTTTTTTTAAAAAGTCGGAACCACCGTTGCATCTTTTATCAAAAGCAGTGAATATGTTTTTTTTAAGGGGGGGGGGGGGGGGCGGGCCACCTGGGCCCCTATAGCAAGTCCGGCCCTGTGTACTTGCAAGTGTAATAGGAGTACATATGAAACTGCACACTGACTGAGAATTATCCAACATATTCTGCTGATGTTGTACTGTTTAACGCCATTTTTTCGGCGCACGATGGTTATACATGGTGGCCAGTATTATTGGTGAAGAAAGAACTCGGAAATCACAGAAACAACCACAGACCAACGAGAAAGCTACATATTCTGCTGAAAGGGAAAAAGTTGAGAGTGAGTTAATTATGTTTTAAAGGGTCCGGTAAAGTTTTGGAATTGTGACTGCTGAAATCTCATTCACATGACTACTAAATACTGTAAAGTATATAACATTAATAATAATTGTAAACATTTCCCTACTCATTTAACAGATTACCCCCTCCCTCAATATATACAAAATGAATATAAACAATATTTAATCAATCAACTTATAATTTTTAACATAATTGTCAATACCACTATCATCTCTAAGTGTTACCAAGGCCGTCAAATTGTTCTGTGCTAGTATATTTTGGTTTCAGACTACATTAACGATGTAGTTTATCGTACTGGCGATGTCTGAATAATTATGTACATTTTTTTGTTTCGGGACTTACATCAATGTAATCCAATTTACATAAACTGTCCTTTTAATTTGCTCTTTATTTGTGCTTTTTCACATATTAAATTAAACTTTCAAATATTATATGCAGACGACCCAGTTCATGTTTAGTTCAAAGCATGTCAAACAATCACTATCATATGTACCGGAAAGGTAAATCAGTGCGTTTGTTGTTTACATGATATCTGCTTGCTGTGAAACACAAACAAGACTACAGTGATTGGGGCACATGACGACAATCAATTGATTAAGTTAAACGTTAAGTTAATACAATGAATACGTTTTTATAAATAACTTTTATATTCATCGAACTTTCTGTTTTTAAAATTACGAAAATGGAGGGGGAACAGTCATCAAGCGAATACTCGGTGCATGCATTACATATTATTAGTGTCAATGAGCACAGCAAGAGAGACAAGCACTCAAAACGGGAAAGTTGAAGGTCAGACCGATAGTATTTGATCGACAAATAGTAAGAGAACACGAGTAAATAGAGCCGATAAGGTCAGACTAGATACATGTTGGGACCTTGTAGATCTCTAATCTAAATATTTAGTGGAACGATCTCTTTTAAAAAAAGGCAGCGAGTGGTCCTATAGACCATCATGTATATTACATAATTGCGCTACTGATTTAAAATCGGGCAGTTGAGATGTGATGCTTAATTAAAGATGATATTAACTTAATACGAGTTATAGTAAATATAAGTTTCTCACATTTATAAATTTGTAGGATAAAGTTTTCCAGTGTAGAACAACAATAGGAAATATCTCAGACTTTCATCACGCGACTAATGTGATTCGCCACATGACACGCACTGTGATCATAGTTCACATAAACTAGCAATAGCTATCCTGGTTCCTATTACTACTTCATAATTTAGATATTAAGAATAATCGCTACTCAGTTTCATCTTAACATGTCCTGTAGTTGAACTAGTGTCGGGCAAAATGGACGTTTTATACTGATCTACCGAAAAACGTGTAATTGTTAAGATGTCCCGTTGCAACTACAAAAAGCGGCCATTGTCAGTAGTATTCGTCTTAAAATCCATCTTCTCGTTCTTATTTATTTATTAAAGGAAAATCAATTTTCGCCATAGTTTCATCTTATGGAACTTAAGTATTGGAACTGTTCACATTTATCTCATTGAAAATGATATTTTAAATACATAATGACAATCCGTTTATTGTCATTACTTTGATCCCTGTTATTTAAATGATGGAGGGTTTGAACATCATTTATAGATTACTTTGAAGTTATGGGCTAGGCTTAAGGTTTTGATTTTACCGTTATGTCATATACTCTCTTGACGCTAGGGTGGAAGTGTTCTCTTGAACACCGATGCACATAAATGCTGGTCTGCCATATTGTTATCTTGTTTTTAAAAAGGCTCAGTTTTATTTAATACGTCTACTTAAAACGCTACACACACACACACACACTCTCTCTCTCTCTTTCTGTCTCTCTGTATGTCTGTCTGTCCGTCTGTTTCTCTCCCTACAAGTTAACTTTTTGAAATGATTTAGCAATCCCTCAGCACCACAATCTAATAATTGATATTTTGACACATATTCCTCCACAAAATCAGTTTCTCTCCTCACATATTTTCTATATATACATGTTATACATGGATACAATTACGTTAACATTTTCCTTTTCATATAAATTTACTATTCATACAAAATTACAAAATTCCGGTTCTAAATAATTGACATCAAATCCATATTAGCAAGCAGTCAACATACGATGATTGGGTATGCAATTGTCAATAGTTAATTTCGATATGGCACGAAGCTGAAGCGAGCAAGATAATCCGATGATCTCCTTTACATCAACAACATTTTATGATATAGTATATACTTATCATTTTAATTGCAAACAAAATCACCAATTCTGTTGACAAAATAGGTTGTCATGTACTGATATTTTAACTTTTACTCAGTTTGTGACTCTTTGAATGCAGCTGTTCACAATCCTATGTTTATTTATCCACTAATAAAATATTCAATGTTTACGGCTTCATCGGTCTCTTTTGTTTTTTGTTTTTCTGTTCAAACAACTACATCAGAGTCATAATCAAATTTACACGCACTCTTTTTAAGTTGGACAAATGGACTATATGCACAAAAAGCCATTTCTGCCGACATCAAACATGGAGTATGTTTGCAATCAAAATAGTCACATACAGAGTTAAATTTTACAGCCAAAATATGATTTGGTTTTAATTATTTGTGATCTGAAAAACAGTTGCTTTGTTTTTACATTTCCATGAGGAATGAAAGGCAATGATTTTACAAGTTTAATTAGTTTTAGAAAAATAGAAAATCAATTGTCTTTGATCCGATGTACTTTATTACAGTATTTAATAATGTCAAAAAATTATGTAAGGTCTTTAGGCTCATACGTATCAAATACATAGTATTTTTCAGTTCCAAATATAAATGTCTCAGCTTTTATTTGCGTATTTTACAGCTGGAAATTGTTTTGTTTATATGATAAACTGCCCTTTAAACAGTACTTCTTTGTACTGATGGATTTACAAGATCTTAAATAATTAAGTCGTTGGTTTTTAAACATATGTATGGTTCATTTATTGTATTGTTTTCTGATACACTGTGCTAACGAATTCATAAAATTATGTAGCATCGTTTCCATAGCCATGGTCTTCACGATAGCGACACTACTAAAGATACTGGCATATTCAGGTCATATATCTTCATTTAGTTGTTGGTTAATACTATCATCTGTTGTAAGGTCTAGTAAATGTTTTACACATATGTTAATACACCAGTTTAAAATGTCTTTGTAAAGAGCTTATATTCTCTCGTTCATACAATATTCAACTCGATCACCTTTGTGGAAAAGTATACTGTGTAACCCTTGTTGAATGGTCTTTAAAAACATGCAACACACTATTCATGTCACTGTTCAATGAGTATTTTACTGCAGTGATATTGTTTATTTGCATTAAGTCAATTTAGTTTTACCCTTTACCTTCTGTGTCTAGCACATCATCTAATGGAAAGAACATGACGTACGACTTGAACGGCTTGGATATTTCTTGCACTGCCAGCAATCACATGTCAGATAGTTATTGTGATGTATGGGCATCCACTCCACAAAATGCCTATATTATTTTTATTTCTCTTAGGCATTACTATTTGTAGACTTCTTGAAGGTATGAAACAATATAAATGAAACCTCATTTATGTTACTGGGCATTACTGAACAACATTTTTTCGCAGCAATACAAATCCCCTGACATATGCACCAACCATCCATCATGTTCACCTTAACAGTCATTCTACTAAATCAACCATTGCCAGTTCCGATCAAGGTATTCACTCAAGAAGTTCCCGTCTGTAGTATTGATGGTTAGGTGCTTGTTTATAAGGTGGGCGTTGTTAGAATTCAGCATCATGGAAGAAATAATAGCATACTATATGATTGCTGTGACTTCAGTGTATATTATATATAGAAATAAGACATACTTAAAGTCAAAAAATATACAAATGCATATGTTACATACATCAGTGAAGCTCAAGTGGTTGAAATTTTGGGCTCCGACCGCCTTAAAGAACAGTAACAAAATTCGTCATATTGCGTTAAAATAGATGCATATATTCTCAGTATAAAATCCGAAATGACTACAATGCAATATAAACCAACATTGATATGTACATGTAGTAGAAAAAAAAAGTTCAAACAATTAAAAACTTATATTATAAAATAAAAAAATTAAAAGGTGGCTCTACAGGGGAGGAGGTGGGACTTTATAAAATTCCGCTCAAAGTGTTTCGCAGGAATCAGGATAGCGTCTATGCGCCTCTGCAGTTCAGTTGAATGTGACGCTAATTACAATTCAAGTAACTGTGTACGGTTGTACGTCCTGACAAATGATCGGCCAATGACACCCATGTGACCACTATGGGGCAATTCAATTTGCCCTTCTATGCACAGCTCTTTGTTCTAACATAATAAGTAAACAATTAGACCCAACCTCATCACACCACCCATAAATATACTTACTATAATGTGATCATATTTATTTGAGTTGGCAATGTTTATATAGAAAATTCCCTTTAAACCGAATCTTTTCATAAACATGAAATACTAGAAACTCTTTATATGTTGAATTTAGTTTCCGACCTTGATTCAGAAATCACTCAGTAGAGCAAACAACTTTCTTCGAAATTTATTCTTGGAGTAAACTAATTGGTTTTGCCAGGTCATATGACATTAAAATGTAAACATGATCACATGACCCTCCATTTATAATTTCATGTATTTCCAAAATTGAGCAGGAGTTAGATTTCAAAAGGATGTTTGTTATATAATTTTTGTTTGGGAATTTAAACAATTGATGTAGAGTTGTTTTCTTCTGTTGTCACCAACTTTTATATCTTGTGTTTTATTGTATAGTTTCTTCATATGTTTTGAATATTGAAAGATTAATTCGTTTCTCTGGAAATGTTTTCTCACACAGAATTCTTAGACAAAGACACTTTTGGAAATTGCATTCGGAATTCAAAAACCGGAGTCATTGATTGTGGTTCTACAAGGATATGTAGACAACAATATTATACTAGTTACAGAATATGTCGTTGCCTTCGATCTCGGATTGTCATCGGGACTAGAGCTTACATTCATTAGACGATTTCATTACAAATTATAAAATTTAAATCGTGGAATATATTTGGGTTTATCTTGCTTTGTGTCTATAAGCTGTACGTTCTTATATTTTTCATTTTTACATTGTTTTTTTTTCCCGGAAAATAAATCATTTGTTTAATTTACGAATGTTTGTTATTTTGAGTTTTTCTTTGTTATTGTTTTTGGGATCCGAAGCACAAACCAACATTCAACGATTTTCGCAGTATAGTATAAAATGATTTCATCAGCATTCAGAGTTTCACCTATTTTCTAAGGCAACATATATTTTTCTTGTTTCATTGATATCTGAATCGACATTTATTTCACACGAATATTGAATTTTGACAACTATCTCCTGGAAGATAGTGGACATGTCCTGGAAGGCTATTGTACTCGTATCCCTCTACTGTATATATGCAGTTCAGCATTTGGTTCTCAACAGCTAGTGATGGCCTGGTGTAATACAGAATTGTTTGGACTTTTGGATTCATCTGTAAGGAATTACGTTCTTGGTGATTCTATAAGGAAATAATTTTTTCAGCACGGGAACCTTCTTTAAATACTGCATACCATGAGCAATTCTTTTCTTATAATTCACTCACATCTCACCTCTGTCGGGTTGGGTTATTTCCGTGGCTCCACCAACTTGGATATAAAAGAAAACGTGTCAGTAACGCCCTATGGGACAGTGGTTCTTAACGGGGGCGTCTCGGCTCTTTTTCCATCCAATATATTGACCAATACGTGTACAGACAATATTGTGCTAACATTGTCGTTCAACAAAAAAAAATTCTCTTGCACAACGATCATAACTGGAGTTTTAATTAAGTTGAATAGAGGGATCATTACTCATTTAATTTAAATTTTATTATGCCCATTTAAAAAGAAAGGGGTGAATGTTTATTTTTCTTGACCTGTAAAATCATGGTATAATCCATCTCTCTCTCTCTCTCTCTCTCTCTCTCTCTCTCTCTCTCTATATATATATATATATATATATATATATATATATATATATATATATATATATATAGCTGGCTACATGTATCTAAGTGTCTAATACTATGCATGTAACTGTCACATCAATTGTATTATGTGCTGTATAGTTGGGCCAAACTTCCCATATACAAAATTAAATAATTAAAAATTATACCCATCATTTACCTTTAGTAGAGAATTTAGATATATACACTGTATCTTGATAGTAATGAAAACGTTTCAAATCATGAAAACATGATCAAAAGAGAAGGAGCCAACTGAGCTGGCTAGATGTATCTACCTCATTAATATTGCGCATGAAACTGTCACCCCAATTGCATTATGCGCCGTTTAGTTACAACAAAACTTCCATATGCAAACGTAAATAAATTAACAGTATACGCATATTTTGCCTTTAGTTGGGAATTTAGAGATTTGAAGATAGGTTGAGAATCATTGAACATTAAGTAAAGTAAAAGTCATAGGCAATCGAAAACAATTGTTTTGAAAACGTTTCAGCTAGATAAGACAGCTCATAAATTTGCCAGTGGTGTTAGAAAACGACTTAGAAAAATCATTGCATCATGAAACCGTCATGTATGTTTATCCATAAAAAGCAATTTGTACCCAATGCAGATTTATAAGAAACAACATTAATCATATATTCCTAAAAGAATATGCAGTGTTTGAGTAAAGAATTCAACTGACTGATTTTTCGTGAGATTGTACATACATACATACATACATACATACATACATACATACATACATACATACATATATATATATATATATATATATATATATATATATATATATATATATATATATATATATATATATATACCAAGGACAAGTGTTATATGTTTGCAAAAACAGCCAATAGATACGTGATTATGACCCGTTGGAAATTCGAAATAGTTTGCTAAGGGTAGCGTAAAGAGAGTGGAGAAGATGTGAGACGCAAAGAAATGAAATGCACCAAGACTTATAAATAAAGATGATCTTCGTTATCTTATCTAATTTACGCAGTGATAAGGGTATTACAAAACATATGCGTTACATTTAATAGTTCGACTTTCTTTACAAGAAATATATTGCCATATTTTACAAATAATCATCTTAGATCAACACCAAAGCAAACGAATTCCTCCAAAATATTTATCTCATAAATAATGCATATTACTCCGAACATGATCTCAAACAGTCAAATATTTTAGCCTATTGGTACACATTTATATCATGTCATATAAAGTTCCATACTGACTTTGCTTACTGATATACGTATTTAAATGTTGATTTGCTTGTACTTCCAAACTGAGGTAACTTTCACACAAGTTTTATCCACTTTTTTTTACCAGCTTTAATTCTCTCGCTGTATATTACTTTGACCATGCAATGTATCTCTTGTAAATCGATATCATTGAATCATTATCAAACTGAATCCTAAGCAGTATCTTGAAATACAGGCTACTCTGTACTCGTAAGGCATACACGTGTATATCCAGGGCAAAGATGACTCTAGGAACACAACATGCAAAAACATGGCATCGTTTTAGTCAGATGTGTTACAAATGTTGCTTATTATTAAGTGCATTTTATTTCTTATGAATTGTTACTTAATGTGTTTATTCAAGCAAACACTAAGACCTCTGCATATTCAGTTGCTAAATTTGAGCTGTATTGGTTATGTCGTGCTACATCCATTATCGTAAGTAACAGCAGACGGTACGTCATGTGAATGTTGATAAAGCGTGGTCAGCTATACTAACTGTGGAAAATGATATGCGTTGGTTAAGGCAGCAGAACATGTGTTCCCGGTACTCTAGCCCACCCTACTTGTGAAGGCAGACTACAAGATGTGAGTGCCTTGAATCAAGACATTCCTTTAGACCTCTAGATATTGTTTTGATGCTGTATTTATACACTCATGAGAGAGAGAGAGAGAGAGAGAGAGAGAGAGAGAGAGAGAGAGAGAGAGAGAGAGAGAGAGGGAGGGAGGGAGGGAGGGAGAGAAAAAGAAAACTTATTTCTTCACACGAAACCCAATTTACGCCCACCTAAAGAGATTATTCCGCCCCCTCCCCCCCCCCCCATGCCAGGCACCCTCAAGTCGGGATAGATGAGCTAACTGCAAAACAGCATGTGTAGAAAACCAATGTAGCTGCAGACTTGCTCACTTTTGTCTTTTTCCAAGAGGTCGCTATTCTTTATGACCGTGGCGGCTTATACAATAGAGCCATCCCCACCCACGCCCTCCATTAACTGAGCAGCCCATTTCATGATCACACTACTTTCCCCTGTATCATTGACAATGGTCTAAAGAAAGGCGCCTTAAACAGTGCCTGCCTCACCTTAAACATAGTTTCTGTACTATATACTGGTCCTGCTTGAAAATCGACGAACAATTCACTGGTGTAGTAACTTGTTATATATTCTTCTGCAGCAGCTAAATTATGTAAGACCGACATGAAGCCACTATAGGTTTTGTCATCTTACAATAACTAAACAGCACGAATATAAATCTTCCAAAGGATATGGTTGTCAATCTTATTTATACAAGCTTCCCAATTTCGGGAATACAGATGCACTGTTTTAAATGAGATTCACACTATCTGGAAGAAAACATACTAATGTGCACCCACTATAGACAACCTAGGTTAGATTGGGTACACATTATTTTAAGACATTGAATATATTATATCAGAAGTATGTAAATCATATAGGTTCAACATTCTTTGTTACTTTAATCCTAGCGTTGGTACAGTTCATAGCACAATGTGGATTGATCACTAACTTTTGTAATAGTAGAATTCCGACCAGTTAATTATGTCACCTGGTCTTCTATGGACGATTAATATTCACTTACGGTTCATAAAAATATCACTTCGAATAATATTATATTTTGTCTTTATGGAAGTGGAACACGCTTGCTCGTATCCTACAAGTGTGTGTGTGTGTTTGTATATATGTATGTATTTGTGTGCATTAGAATCTGTTTAACAATACATACCTGTATTTGTTTATCAAACATGTTGAGTGAATCTAGTCGTATTACACGCCATGTGTTTTAACATCGACTGATGATAAGATTGTTTCATAAACATTACTAGATTTATTTTATTTTACTGGCATGCAGATAATTATTTATGCAAATGATTATCAAAGCGACGATTGTATTTTTATTAAACTTTCATAACCTGTTAATATCTATACAAAGTTAACATTTGGTGTCATATTGACTTATAAATCCAGTTCCCGTCATTTAAATGTTTCAGTATTTCACTAGTGCCATTGATGGATGTAACCCTGAATGATGCCCATACCGATTGTGCGAACGAAACAAACCCAATACCTATGTATACAGGCAACTAATATCTACATATATATTTACATACATGCACCCGACCATCACTTACCTATTATGATGTGATCTTGCAATGCATGTCAGTTCATGTTGAATAGTTGAAAAGATAATATGATCTTTGAAGGAACACCTGTATATTGACATGAGAAATGAATGAATTGTAAACGGGTCTGTACCTATGTTAGAATTACTGTGTATCAGAGCATTCCAGATGTACTTCACAAATACGCAGGTAAGTAAACTAGACTGGCTATTTATCAGTGGCGAACACATATAACTCGATGACTTTTTCTTTCTTCAAATCGGATGATGGAAGAGTGACTCGAATTTCTAAAGTAACGTGCTTGTGGTATGTAGTACTTACTTTGTTCTATATATTTAGTGCTACTTTTATACACGTTTAAAATCACTATGCTTAATAACATATTTTTCTTTATAATATAGTACATTGTGTGTGGTTCGCTGAGTACATGGCACAACGGACAACATAATTTCCGTGTTAAATGGATTATATATATATATATATATATATATATATATATATATATATATATATATATATATATACCTATATATATATATATATATATATATATATATATTATTTATTTATTTATGGTACGTCCGTTATTCAGATCAATGTATCGATTCAATCACTAATGGCTCTATACAAAGTCAATGTTAAGATTCTCAATAAGATTTTTTTTCTGTTATATTTTCATTTATTCCATATATTGTTTATGGATGACTTCTAAACTATGTTTATATATATATGCATGCATTAATAAACTTTGTGATGTAAGAGAAAAGTATCTTAATTTACCGAAAATCAAACATCATAAGTTATTATTATTATTATTATTATTATTATTATTATTATTATTATTATTATTATTATATCTGTAAATACGTTGCCTCAGTCACACTTGACTATTAAGCGACAGGTATTTATATTAACCAAAAATGTGGTGTTTTCATTTCGGTGTAATATATTAATTAAATTGTCTAGACTCGTTGCTAATCCCCTTTTATCAATTTGGTAAGGTTTAATTTTAGAGTAATTGCTTTAATACGCTCAACACTATTGATAAATTAATTATATAAAAAATCCCTAGCCTGAACGTTCTATAGACCTAACGCAGCACAGCATGATTAGAATATGTGTTTGCTTCTTTATGCACTTGTTAAGGAATATACTTTTTTTTGGCGAGATACATCATTTTGTCGTATGAGTTTGGTTCATTATGACTCGAACGTTCTTTCGTATATTTGTTTGTTTTGCACACGTTGATCACATATTTGTCAACCCAGTTTTGTGAGTAATGCTCACAATCTACCCTTGCTTATAAAGACGAATTATTATGCTAATCATGTCAATAAAGATTCGCCTTAATGTTCGTATTGCACACAGTGACATACTAATGAAATTCGTATTAAGCATGACCCTGATCTTCCATGTAAACGTTCCCTCACCCCTGAAACAATACATATATAAATAAACGAATAAATTACTATACACTAGAAATATTAAAAAGATTTATAATAAATGAAAATAAAGACGTGAGACCATGAAGAGTCACGCCTTGTCCATGATATGATACCATATTGTAATAGTATAGTTTGCACCATAATTTATCAGATTAAACACCCATTTCAGAGTAATTGCTTTAATACACTCAACGTTATTGATGAATTAATTATAAAAAAATCCCTGCCTTAAAAGTGTTATAGAATTAACGCAGCACAGCTTGAATATGTCTTTGCTTCTTTATGCACTCGTTAAAGAAAATACTGTTTTTGACAGATACATAATTTTATTGAATGATTTTTGGTTTATTATGACTCGCACGTTCTTTCGTATATATATATATACTTTGCTCACGTGTATCACATCTTTGCCAATCTAGTTTTGTGAATAATGCTCCCAATCTTGCCTGGCCTACAAAGACGAATTATTATGCTAATCATGTCAATAAAGATTTAACGTTTGTAAGGCACACAGTGACATGACAATAACATTCTTGGTAGGCATGCCTTTGATCTTTCCAGTCAAAGTTCCCTCACCCCCGAAATAATAAATAGATAATAACGAATATATCACTTTACACTAGAAATATTTAAAAGATTTAAAATAAATGAAAATAAAGAGTAGAAACACGAAGCGTCACGACTTGTCCATGATATGACACCATATTGTATAATATACATATTGGAACAGTATAATTTGCACCAGAATTTATCAGATTATATACCATGTGATATAAGAAGTTTGACCAGATATAAATTGCGAAGGTTTTGTTTCTTTCTTCTAGTTCGCGGCATTGTTTGAATATTAAGACTTCCTTTATTTAACACTGCATGAAACTAGATCCGCAGTCGGCAAGGCAGTACAGTGAACGTACCTTGTTAAGGATAAGACATGTTGATAATGTAATGTGAGAACTTGAAACTCGTAGGATGTATTCGCAAACTGAAGCCCGCATATAGCCATTCACGTTTATTTATTTGCCTTGCCTCTCCTTTTCATGTTTTCCTGAGTACATATAGTGCGTATGTGCGAGTTGGGGTGCTATACAGTATGTTTATAAATTGTACATGAATGCTAAATATGATTGTATAAGCCTCACGAAGTTATTAGGAAAAACGAGAACACAGTAATGATATCGACCGACATATACGGTTTTTTCACTTGATATTGAAATCTACTTAGGTGAGTCATATAGGTGAACAATTGATATTATGGATCGTGTATTAAACTTCCTGTATCTAAATATGAATGAATACAGTACAGTAAGTGTGGTAATGAAGACTGACTCCTTTGAAACACACTGGAATACATGACAGTTTTATTAACGTAGATTCGTTTCTTATAATGCTGAAATTATCACAATATCGATCGTTAATAATATTTAGGTGATCGACATTAATTTATAGACATTCGTTGAAGAGGAATTTTGAGTCGCAATTTAATATACGGTCTAGGCTATGCACATTCTGTTCTCCTGTAACGAGTCGAAGTTTTTTAATGATTGTTTTACTTCAGGTAATTGTGGAAACAGTTTATATGTTATCAATATAGCTGAACCAACAACAATTTCATTGCAAACACGTCATACCAAGGACATGCATAAAAACGATCAAAGTTGTAATGGTGTAAAAAATGAGAGAGTGAAGAATGAACAAAACAGAAAGATATAGATTTGTTGCTGTTATGTTTTCATGGGCTATATATGGAAGCCTGTATAAGTGGCAAAGGAAGAAAAGGGAATTCCTCAGGTTAACCGCTGAAAAGGTTTCTCACTGACCAACATTTACCAAGCCTGATATTTCGAGTGAAGTTAGATGCCAGTGATCAATCTATCATTTTTCGATAAACGCTTGAGCTGTCAAACGTATTCTTTTGACGCATCCGGTACGGTCATGCACTTTTGACGTAGGGCAACTCAAGTGACCTACACTTCTTACATAAATAGAACAACAGTGTCAGTCATTACAGATCGCTGGAGATAGCAAAAGACAGTAATATGCCAGCCCGCAAATATTTGAGTTGAACAATACATTTTCCTCGAGCATTTTTTTTTGCAACAAATGGGTAAGTTCGCTTTGTGTTACTGTATACTGACTATCGGCTTATCGCCCCTCCCCTTGACTGTATTTTAATGAATAAAGAAGTTAAATTGTCTGACTTGCAGCTAACAAAGAACACAAAAATAGGCACATCACATATCAAACAATTATATTCCTCAAAGATGTGCCTGTAATTTTAGAAATGAAAGCCCTCAAAATGCACATACTATACAAATGTGACTGTTATCAATTTACTCTCTCTCTCTCTCTCTCTCTCTCTCTCTCTCTCTCTCTCTCTCTCGTAACCACTTATGTTTCCAAAATTGTAATGGTGGCCACATAATACAATTGTACATCCACCCACCCAACTATTTTCAGAAGTCGATCATCCATGCTTGTAAGTTCTATCACTGACCACTTACTGGGCAGGGAAAGTTGTATGGACCCTAATGTATAGTGGCCGCCTGGATTTTTTTGCCGGGGGCCCACAAATGATGTGCACAACACTGATGTAGTTTGTACTCATATCTAAGTTTATGTTTTATGGAGGTTGTTGAAATATTCACTCATGATTTTTTAACACTCTGTATCTGTAAACGGTGTACATTTGTCATATCTTTACAAATTTTTCTGAGTCTCTCTTTACGACCATAACTATGTTAACGACCATAGCTTGAACGTTGCCCTACGTTGATTGCGCTTGTGATGACTTTCGGAAAGAGGCCATAAAGGCAATCATTATAGACTGACCAACTGAGTCGCCTAAGATAAATATATATTGGAGTATCTAAACATTATATCCCCATTAAGTATCTACAGAAAAGGAACTTCACTTCTCACATGTTCATTGTACCCCTTTTTACAAAGATAATATAGGTAATTCAGATGAAATATATTTTGATACGTTGATGAATTTGTTAGCCGAAGTACACAGGGTTTCAACCTCCCGTGATGATAACCAAAACAGATTCAATTACATTGAGCTGGTACACTGTGTTTGTATATTGTATTCATGTAATGAATCAGAGTCAATAATTTAACTCCATACCTCCACCGTTGCTGGTATGTGGGGAACGTTGCACCTTAATTCACACAATGTGTATTGACCTGGCAGCGCATTGTTCAATTCACACAGTATGTTTCTCACCGATTTCATTTTGATTTCTTTATTCTATTTCATCCAATTGATCTTTTTTGAAATAGTTGTATGAATATTTTTGATTTTGGTCGTAAAGGTCCTAATTGTATATATGCAGTAGACATAATTATTGGTGAAATTGACACTTTCAGGATATTATTCAATTGTATAAATTAGTCAACCTCTAGATGTCTTATTACGTGCTTCTCACGTCTACACTCAAACAATATGCCGACCCAGGACAAAAAACATGTAAGGATTGCACTTTTACGGCATATGTACCTTGAATTAGCGATTCAAGGAAAAAACACCAGTCTCATGTTACTTTATTTGACTTTGATGGCCAGTGCCTCTCAATAGATAAATACTGAAACTTATGTGATTTCCTAGTCGAGTTGACACTCGTGATATAGCATCTTCTTGTCTATCCCTTAGCTGATTATATTTAGTCCAAATACGCTGTAAATCATGTTGTAACAGGTGACACATGGAAGCAGAAGCCACGTTAGATCAGTGGTTTTCTTGCCATCCTTGCCACTGAAAGGTCTCTGGTTGGACTAATATCACTGGAATTCCCTGGATCTATGATATGGTGTGTTAATGGGCAGTACACTTTATTCCAATACCAAGTTGATATATACATTACATGTATTGATGTGCCCTAATAACGTTATACACTTTTAAATGTATCTCGGTGTCAGTTGGTAGTTTCATCTTACTTAAGGGCAATGCATGTCGCATGATAAACTACTTGGCCAGATTGGTTAATGGTTATGAAGAACAACTATCTTACTGTATGTATTCTCTATAATACAAACAGTTTGGTGATAATTATATGACAAAAAATGGGCAGTTGAAGAAGACAATATTTCATTATGGTACGTTAACAAATTCGGTAAATGTATGCAAATGCAAGTCTTTTCAGCTAATATCAATAAATCATCCTAAAGGTTTAATTACAGTTTATTTAAATCTGGTTTTGATATATATATATATATATATATATATATATATATATATATATATATATATATATATATATATATATATAATATTTATTTCTCGTTTCGAAACAATATACGTCTAAATTTGAATTCAGTTTAGACCAGCAAATCACGAGTATCCCGTTGAATCTAGTTGGTGGAAAAATATTTGCTTTAGCCAAAGATATTGTACACGCTGTCAGTCGCCCGACTTCCAGTTTAAGTTTATGACTGCTCAGTATACTTTAATGACAAACATCACTTGGGATAGACATTGTATAATAATGAGGAAAATATTTGAAGATGTGCAATTCTGTGTTGAGCACGTGACTAGTTTCACTGCTAGGACATTTCAGTTAGGATCATATATGACTAATTACGTTTAGAGAATTTGAAATGCTACTTCTTGTTGCTGTTTTTACAGTAGTTAGGTAACATAATTTAATATTAAATTTCACTCTAGATATACCTGAAAAGAAGATCAGTATATCATAATATGTCAAAATATATTGCATTTTGTAATATTTCACGAAACATGTAATCTCACGAGAAAAAAATGCAAACCCTGCACAGTAGCACAGCGCTTGTTGAATTCACATTTCGCCATAATGACGGCTAACCCACAACCTCTATCCATTGGCGGATATTTTGCCCACGCATGCGCACGCGATTGTCAATATGACCTTTTGCAAGATTTGCTCGTCAACCCCGAAAGGAGTTCGTGGATTGGAGAGTACTGATAGGTAGGCGTGGCCTCATGCATCTCAATAATGATGCTACTCATTTGCTCGATCTTTGCTGCATGCAGTTCAATTATATTTTGTGTTCCGTGTCTACATCCTTAGTCGTCGAATGTTTTCCATTTCTGTTTTGGCAATCTTGTATTCTTGTAACCGACTGGCTTAGCGATGACAGTTGCATTTTAAGCAATTGCCACCACATCAAGGCCTACCATTATTGCCGCTGCTTATCCACAAATTCCACGACAACACACGCGTTGTGTATTTCGCGAGTCAAACAATTTCCTTGGTCTTGTAATTTCATATCCGTTTCACCGCTTCAATACATGTTATCGTCCGTAGATTTGCGAGTCCTTTACATTTCTTCCATTAACATGTGTATTGCGCTTGGCGTGATGTTTTTTATTGGCCTGAAAACTGTTCATATGGTAAAATGTACCTCAAACAGGATGCAATCTTCTGAAATCAAATGCATGAAAGAGCTCACTTGTAAGGGCGAATAAGTATACAATAAACATTTCACTATCAATATGGATATGTGTTCTAACATACACACGAACGCAAAATTTAAAACTACACTGGTTTCAATTTGATGATGCACAAAGAATTTTACCAATGAATTCATTTTTCACCTAATAAATTTATATCATACTGATAAATGTAATTTGTACAAAACAAGGAATACCGGAAAAATAGTGCATGTGTATTGGGAATGTAATGTGAAAAGTAGGCTGTGAAATGATATGCTCCACTTGAATCGGAATAAACTGAACATACATATGATGCTAAGTGTAAAAATAATACATTGCGAGATTTGTCTGTAAAATGGAAAGAGATATACCTGGATTAGATGTTTTGAAAGTTTTCTTTAAGCACCGCTTTCATTCGGAACAATATAATGCAACATAATCTGTAAAGAAATAAACCTTTGTGTTTATATGGGAAACGTCGGCGGGAGATGGGGGGGGGGGGGGGCATTATACAGCTGGTAACTAAGAAAACTTAGTGCTATAATTCAAAAATTCAAAAACACCTTTTATAACATGCTGTACATTAGTGTTTTGCATGCTTCTTCTCTGGTCTTATAGTGACAAACTACTAGTTAAATGTATTGTACCATTATGCAATACATACATCACCAGAGTTATCTAATGTCAATAAAATAAGCACATAAAAAAGCCTAAAAGGCCAAAACCAACCCCAAAAAACAAATTCGTCATGATTAGTGTACTTTATCGACAAGCTGATCTTTCTGAACTTCAACGCATGCAACAACTTTGAATCGAGAATATTGTGTCATTTGTATAACTGCAACGCAATCAGATAAGATATCTTCATGGGCATTATTTGTTGTTACCGGCGATTGTACGTTCCTAAAAATTGACTCCATATTCACCTATAACTCTATTGATTACAGTCTAGATTGCCCTTGGTCTGTATCAGCAACGACTTTTTCCGTTTTTCCCTACACACTGTAGGGCGGGAAATATAACTTAAATTACTATCAGTCGAGGTCTTTTCATGTGGCAATTACTAATGTTGAAAGAATATAATTGTCGGTGAATTTTATCCATGATTATTCATCTGTGAAATCAAATTCATTGCGGTAGAAACAATATATAGATGTTTCTGAGCATGTCGTTGACTTTACGACCAGATCTTTGGAATACATTTGGGCTCGAGTTGTACCAGTCATATGTACGAGTATGATGTGTTAATACGGAGCGTGCGATATTCGCTGTTATTATCTACTCCACTAATGTTATTGATGTATCAGGGTGGCTCCAACGGATGAATTATATCTGGCCCTCCAGTAGATTGTATTTGAGCAAATATTTGAATCACAAAATAAATATGGATGTTGACATGCCATCACAATCGATTCAACACGCCACAACATCGTATACATGAAAGATTGTGGCACATTGTCAGCTAGGATGCTTAATATTATTATTATTTTGAGCGCATGTTACTGGACAGAATTTATCAACATTAATATCTATCCCTACCTACCACAAAGATCGGACAAATGAATAATTACCATCCAGATTCATACCTATTTAAGATGTAAATTTCAGGTATAGCAAAATCGGTAAAATCAACAGCAAAAACATGGAGCACATTTGCCATATCGGATATATTTTATTTCCTTCGACTGTCAATATTCCTAGGTATTCTCCAACTGTAGTTGCAACACGTATACGTGAAAGTAGGGCTGATAACATGTTGGTGGCCTTCATATGCCACTGTTTTCTCTCTATAATTTATGCATGTTATGTCACGTGCAATTATTTACAGTTTCCAGTGTGATATACGTACAGATGCAGGTCATTTAATAGGACATTCCTTTGTCGATCGATCAGCAATACACATTTTCTAACTGGATAAAATAAAATACACCATTTCCAATATAATGCAAGAATATGGACGCTTATGTACATATACAAAGAAAGTAAATTCTTTCTTCGAAAGTAAATACATAAAATACTAAGAAAGAAACAAAGCAACTGCAAGGGTATTCGTATATGAGGAAACTTTCTATGTAGTCTTGACAGTCCGGACATTTTAGTCGTATGGTATATGCGCAGGTCTGTAAGGTTCACGAATCTGAATTCAAGTCGCAACCGGAATAGTTGGAATTTGTCGTTTCCTGTCACACAGTAATGGATACAACACATAATAACAATAATTATGACACCAACTACTATCATAAATACTAATAAGATATCAGGGCCTACTTCAAGTACATGTAGTATATTATAGAATAGTACTGCTTCCAATATCCATCACAAACAACGGCAGCTATGTCAAAGCTAAGACCAATTTGGAAAGACAAGAATATCTGTCTGAAAACTAAAATAACAACTATTGAGAGCACTAGTCATCTCAGTCTTTCTCTATTCATGTGAGGCCTGAACCCTGACAGCAGAATTACAACGAAGAATCCAGGCACTTGAAATGAGATGCTGCAGAACCATCCTTGGCATATCTTACATGGACCACATCACAAATGAAGAAGTGCTTAACACCATCAGGCACAATGTAGAACATTATGAAGACCTCCTCACCACTGTCAGAAAGAGAAAGCTGAAATGGTATGGCCATGTCACTAGAGCCAACAGTCTATCCATAACAGTACTGTAGGGTATTGTTCAAAGTGGTAGAAGGAGAGGTAGAGAGAGGAAAGAGTGGAGTGACTACATCACAGAATGGACTAAGACAAGTTTTGCAGAGACACAGCCATTGACACATGATCGAGACAAGTGGAGGGAACTGGTCAGATGTTCAGAAGCACTGTGCCTCAACGGCCACACTAGGTCAAGAGACTGATGATGATGATGATGACTGCTTCAAAGGCAAATTAACTGTTATTCAAGTTGTTTTCATTCCATTGTCTGGTATTTAACAATGATTACATTCAAAGTTGAATAGTTGTTGATAAAATGTAGATTCTGTACAGTTTAGAATGTAAAGGTATTTATATTTGCCTAATACAGTTTAAAACACACGTTGTAAGAAAACTGATCTTATTATTTATAGAAACAGTTTTGTGAACTACAACCTAACAAGCGCCTTCCTTATAGATAATACAGTAAATATGTGGTAAGCTTGCTTACAAAGGTTGCTATGTATGCTCAATTGCGCAGCTAGTAAACACAATGCCTAACATTCGGTAATTCTGTATAAGTATGACCCTGAACATTCATGTTGTCTAAGTACGATACAAATGCTAAACAACTTATGAAGATTAAATAGATTATGTGACAGTTTAGCCAGGAACTCACCGACATGAAGTGTCAAGACATATTAAGAGAGCTATTTAGTGAGATAAAGAAATAGCTGAATCAGAAGAACGTAATGTGTAAACATAAATTATAGTTTGTAAGATATTTAGAAGTATTTGAGATGCTAAGGACTCCAACTGCATGTCTATTGAGCGTAAAGATTAAGTCTGCTTACAGTGGCGTTGACTCAGATATATACGTCAAAACAATTTCGTCGTCAAAGAGGCCTAAGGTTTTCATGTGAGCAAAAATATTTGACATATGTGTTAAAACATTTGTAATATGTATACGTATAGTAAGATCAAAACATAAAGAATTGTGTCTTTTCATTGGACATGAATGATGTAAAAGCTAATATAATTTACATGTCAAAGAATAGCATAAGTTTATAAAATGCTGAACACAACAGAAGGCAATTAAGACCCCATTGAATATCGGATAACTGAACATAGAATCAAGCTTATCAGAGAAAAGAACAAATCAGTTATCGTTTTGAATATGATATTTAATTATGATTGAAGAAACACAACACGATTTATTAATTGTAGTTTTGTCAGCTTACAATTGTATTTGACAATTATAGTGAACAAAGAAAATAAAAAATCACAAATTTGAAAAGTATTGACCATATTTGGACTTTTTATCTTCTGGGGGATATATATATATATATATATATATATATATATATATATATATATATATACTTTTTGACAAACCCTATACAAGTTTGTGAATGCTACACATGAAACACTTTTAACCCTACCCCTATAATGCAAAACCAGTTTGTAAATAACTTTATATTTTAAGAACACTTTACTAAGATTGTAGAAAGCTTCTTTGTTTATTATATATTAGTCCAAGGTGCTTTTATTTTATTGCTATTGACAACATTGTTCTTTAATTACTGGTACAGGGTATATGATTAAACAAATATAAAACAGTCAGTGCGATACTCTCAGCAAGAATGGTGATATTGATTTTTCTATCTTGACAGTTTTAACATGCAGACTGTGCTATCACGTATCGTATCATATTAGATGATTAGTTCAGCCCAATCGTCGTGTACAATATAAGAAGTATTGACATAAGCCGCGTTCAATATGTTCTGTCTGTCTGTCTGTCTGTCTGTCTGTCTCTCTCTCTCTCTCTCTCTCTCTCTCTCTCTCTCTCTCTCAAAATAATAACATTAGAATGGAAATGTAGGGCCGTAGTATGACATTACATTACTTTTAGTCATCTAATTTCGTAGGAAATGTTCAGAAGAACATGTTGTCGGATATCGTTACAGAACGATATGTAAATGTTATGTATACGGACAAACAAGGAAATAGATAGGCACTTCAAAAGTGAAACGTAATAAATACTAAGGTATGCAGACAATTATCACTAAAACTGAACGTAAACTCAGAAGCTACCAAATTTCTTAATTGCTGTCCTCTAACATGCATATTAGTTCCTGGGGTATTTCAAGTGCACCACACCACCATAACACCAAACTAGTTGATAGCTAATTTATCTATTTAAGAACATTTTATTTAAGTTGAAGAAGGCTTCTTCGTTGTTCTTTCATATATATATATATATATATATATATATATATATATATATATATATATATATATATATATATATATATATATATCCCACAACGGTTGTTTAAATAGCGCAAATATCAAATTGCATAAGGTCACCCTTTATATCTTACCTAAGATGTGACTTAACAATAATATTCATCTAATGTTTGAATATTTCCCAACTTTGCATGTGGCACTTGAAGAGACATGGGTTTACAATTTTGTTCCGAATGACGTACTATGAATAGGTTGTATAGAGGTCAGTCTATTTTACCAATACTATAGCTTAATGTCTATTAGAAAACATTACTTGTGCCTTACCTGCAAAAGACGATATACTATTAGGTACGCTATCAAGAAAGCTAATTCCAATATTTACCTGAAGTGTTTAAGTCATGTTTGCGACTTGTAATGGGTCACTTGTGTATGCATATAACAAGTTTCCCGTTAATCCAGCAAAACGTTAACTCAAGAAAACCCTGGAAGGAACCATCAATGTACAATAACCTATTTGCAAGCTTTCTCACATGCCCACATTGGTTGAACCTAAGACGCGAACCCAATCAAACAGAGTCGAGATCTTTATAATCTTTACTTTAGTCAAATTACATCAGCAATTGCAGCATCATATGTTACTATCTCTTACTACTATTACACAATCTGTAGACAATTAAAATACAATCAGCTTATTATTAACTGATAGTACAGTTATTATTACCATTTCTACGTCGCAACAATGGTCAGATAACGGTATTTTTTTATGCTAGAGATTCCTTCCCGGCTCAGTCCATTCATTGCTAACATAATGACCAATTTATACAAGTCAGATGCCTGCTACAGCTACACATACACCAATAACAATAAGTTACAACATTAAGTACAACGAATCTTCCAGCAACAACACTACACTAGTACCATCTACTAGTACCACGACGAAAGAACTCATTACTCCGAGGTGATTGTAGAACTCATTACTCCGTGGTGATTGTACGTATTCAATAAAGCGAATAGCTGATGTTGTGCGTAATTCACAATAAATGAATCGTGTTTTTAAAATCCTGTATGCACATATTCTATTAAAGCTATTGCCAAAGAATGGGGAGAGGATGGGCGTTTTTTTTTCTCTAGGAACAGTGCTCATAACAATGATCACATACATTACTTAACCTATATTGAATAATGTTCATCACTTTTGCTAATCACACTGTGCTACGTCCCTTCCTCGGAAGACTTTCAGTGAACTTCCATGTAAATAGAGAGAGAACGACGGATGCATAGCGAAAAGGGAAATACAAAATACAACTAACATTACCTAAATTTGAACCGGCGGCCAGAAATTATTTAAAGCAAATGAAAGTCTCCTTTCTAATGTAGCGCGCGATTTACGTACAAAGACAATTTTAATAACTTAATGGAAACTATTTTTGATATTTTTACTTTAATAAAAAAACATGAGTCGGAATCAGATGAAATGTTTGGTAAACATTTATAACAAAGTTGATAACATATATGCTTACTTTTTAAAAACTATTTTAACGTTGTATTTGTCACATGATGTTGAAGTTTCAAAGTATTTGGACGGATGTAATTGTTGTTCTTAATCACATTCCGTCTAGCGTCCATAGTAATACATATACCTAAAGAAGTAACGTGATTCATTACCAAAAAAAGTACAGGTCTTCACACTACCTCTTGGTGAACATGACAGGTTCAGTTATACAGATCTTGTACATTTTGCTTTTATAGGCCATATTAGATAACATTCTATGTTGAGTGTTGAGAATTGAAGTCCATACTGATGGTAAATGCAATACATTTGTTTCGTCTTCTATAAGAATTGTCTCGGTTTGGCCGTATAATATAGCATCACAATATTGTAAGAAAAGTACTTAACACTTCAACATTTACCTTTATGTATTTGTAACGGGCAATTCCACTATTAACGGAGCAAATAATAAAGTTATGATGTGTATAAATCACATGATGATGGGGACAATGTTATAATAATACGAGGTATTTACTAAGCAGTATGTTCGGTAATAAAGTATGCCAAATATAGGCTTGACTAAATTATTACGATTTCTACAGATTGTAAACATCCATACTGGTATGTACTGCGCATCCTTGTAACGGTAACCCACACCATTGTAACTCATCTCATGTGAAAACGATCGTTTTTCTACCGAGAGCCTTTACATAGTTGTATTAATGAGAGCGGGTTTAATAACAATACTCGTACAGGTAGGCTTTATGAAAAAAGATTTGCACAGTAGGTTGACTGGTTATGAATATGTGACTAAATTTACTTAAAATTGCAAGTGCAAGAGAAGAACATATTAAATAGGAAAATGAGTGGGACTTTCTGAATAATATCTATATACATCTCAAAGGGAAACGATCGGACTATCGATCGAAAGTTTCTTAGAGAAAGGTAATAGAGAATCAGGATATAGTTTTCGAATTGTGACGTTTAAAATACAGTTCAAACGACTATTAAACATTGTCAACTGCGTAATATTGATGAACAAAATACAATATATGCCCACTTCTCTAGCAGAGTGGACCTGTCCACCGATATGAGAAACAATAGTTTGTTTGGTTAGGAATTGTAACGTAGATTTAAGAATTGTTCAGTCATATCGCTACGATTTCTGCAGTGAGGCAGTTTATAGTGATGTCTTGAATTTGGGCATCATGCCGCAAACATGTATCATTATGTCCCACTCAGTCACATTATCTTAACACCAGGTCGACAAGTACTAACACTAACCTCTTAATGTTGCGCTCCAAGCGAGGAAGCTGTTAGTACCATTTTTATAAGACTTTGTTATGACCGGGGATCAAACCGACGACCTCCAGCTCCCGCGGCGGACGCTGTAATCACTACGACACCGGAGCGGTTCGAGAAGCAAACGACATAAAAACTTAAGATAAAATGCCTAAAATATAGCAGCTGTATTCATCAATTTATAATTTCTAAGAAGCTTATTGGCAGTGACAGTTTTGCACTACGATCTTTCTGTACTTCACAGCAGATGTGTATTTGCCTAGGAGAGTCTATGTTATTTTCCTGTCATGTTTCATTCAGTGATGTACATTTTATAACTTTCGGAGCTAATCAGTTTTGTGGCAATGGTACGTGTATGGTAACTTCATTAACGCCGAAATTAACATACACCATATTATTGTTCTTATGGTTAGTTAGCCGCGTCAAGTCATAGAAGGCAAAACATTTGTGCCTGGCTGCAAGAAAGCTCAATGTTGACAACTCCCTTTCAGGAGTAACTGTCTCAGTTAATCGAATGAAAACCGTTTATATCTATCACGCAGGTGATACTGTTGCATTTTATTAGAAAAATACATTTTTATGCTTTTCAGTAAGTTCTTTATGTTACTTATCTACATGCATTGTTTGAATGCTCATAAGTGCTCTTGCTATGCATATCATAATAAACGTTTGGCTGTATAAGTTAGTCAAGATCAAATATAATGCAAAGTAGAAGAATCTTCGAATATTTACATAAAAATCAAGAAGGAATCATTCTTGTTTTTTTGCGGGGGGGGGGGGGAATATTTAGTTTAAAAAATCAACAATAACTATATATTTATAATTGTGGTGTTAATAGAGAAATATAAATAGTCTCCGCCTTTCTATACGTCTTCGTATGTCTGTCTCTCACAGCACAAACATGCCATATTTATGGGACTGTCAACTTCAAGTTTGCAAGTTACGATTGTTTGGCATTCCAATGATTTCGTGCAGGGATAGGCACATTCAATGCATTTGCTGCTCGTCTTACTTGTTGTATGCTCTTGCAAAGATACAAAATTGTTCAGGAGTAGGATAATGGGTACAAGGCGGTATGTAGAATGTTAAACGCTGTGGCCCTAGACACTCCACAGTATGTCCCGCAGGATATGAGGTGTCTAGATTAATGGCAATGGTTTGAGTCCGTTGCGACCTAGTATGCACATTTAGTTACTGAGGATTAAGACGCTCAAGACATTTATTAAGGGTTAAGACTTAGAGAATATGAAAGTTGTCCAGTGTTTTTACATCAACCCAGCAGGTACAAACACTATCATGTATTGTTGTTTTTTGTTTCGAAACAAATTTCGCATTTGGTGACGGTATCAGTTTCTCCTTCTGGGCAGTGCAACCAGATCTGGCAACCGCAACAAACGCTGCTACCTTGTTTGTTCTGAAAGCCATTTAATTGTCAAATTCAATCTTTGTGCCCTTGGCACTTATATCAAACCTTATTGAGAAATTAACTATATACCACCAGCATTAGTGGCAGAAGAAGGGCATTTGCCTTTTCTTTAATAAAATGTGTTTTGATAACACCGCCCTTTAACGTATGCACATTTAAAACAAAACCTAAGCTAATAACGTACGTTTTTCATCCATTTGTTGGTGGATGTTTCTCTTGCTGAGACGTATCAGCATGTGTGTGTCAGACACGCATTGCCATACACTACTGACCTAAGAATAACGAATAATAAGGGATGCAATTAAACAACATTGATCTGTTATATGGGCCAGCAAAAGAACTCCAAGTATCGGGTTACCTTTTTTGTCTTTGATCGGGAGAGCGACACAAAAGCTAATAAACGTAACGTTTGACTGCGATTTTGGCACAATACCTGACATACATTCTATTTACTTTCGTGTTAGCCCTTAGTTTGATTATGGTTGCCACCAATTTGTTTTTTCATGGACTGGCTATGATGAAAGATTTTAATTCATGCTGTTAAATGTTGGCACGTAATCGATATTTATATTTAGTGATAAATTGTTCTAGAAATTAACTTTCGTCCTACATCCAAGATCTTCTGTTGTGCTTTTCCTTTTAGTGTCTAGTATTATTGATTCGTGCTGTACGATCTTGAGGTAGAGTCATTTGTATCGTTGTGTTCAGTATTTAATTTTGAGTGAAATTATTTATTCAGAGTGATTGTCGTTGGAAATACAAAGTGCTTTTCACTAATAATATTGAAGAGAGACCATACCTTTAAATTATTGTTAATCAAAGAGATCTTGAGTTAAGTTTTATTAAAAGAAAGCTGTCACATCACCCCATCACATGTTACTACAGGCAACACCTTCAGCACTAGATCATATTTAAAAAAACAGGAATTTAATTTGACGTTTATTCGTTTGGACTGATAATAGAACATTTCAGACTATTTGGGATTGAACTTTCTTTAATATACATTCATTTTAAATGTTAACTTTGAATTATATGGAAATAAATTATTTGTCGAATTTTACAAAACTCTTTCGTGTTTTGCTGTTTTCTATTGCTTCCTCTAAGATCATATAGAGTAGTAATACTATTCCTTTACTTGATCTTTGCTTCATATAAATCAATTATCTTTTGGGTTCAATGTTCATGTGTCTTGAGTCGTTGAAAGGTTTCCATTTAGGTTATGGTAATCGTGTAACCTTCGATGTCCACTGACTCACTTTTACATTTGTTCTGATACCACTTTTTGTTGTCTCAGGAATTTCTGAATATACACTTATTCTTTCATGTAAGTATAACAAAGCTATTTATTGCATTACCTCTGTAGTTGATATATGCCTGACAACAATTCCAAATGGCGTACCTATAACATTTGCATTTGTAACATTTCCCAGCGTACCAAGGCAAACGGTTATTGCAACGGCGGATCCAGAAACAGATTCCTCGACAACAAACGCGTTTGTATTTCGCAAGTCAAACTATTTCCTTGGTTATTTAATCTCTGAGGCGTTTTACTGCTTCAGTAAGTGTTATCGTGGATACTTCTGAGGATCCTTCACATTTATTAAATTAATAATATCATTGAGAAGTATAATTGATCATTGATCGACATGCTAGCGTTTTTCGGGTTGAACACTTACGTCCACTTCCAACCGAGACTATTTGTGTGGTGTTCCTGGCTATTGACACCATATTCACATATATACTGATTATGATTTGATCTGTGTCAGCAACGATTTTCTTTATTTTGTCTGGGAATTATTAAGCTGGCAAGTGATGCATTGGTGAATGCCGGTCGAGGTCTTTTTGCCTGTTTTCAGATGTTGCGTCGATATACATGCAAGACAACTCACTGACATGTCAGTGAAATCCAAATACTCTTGGTAGAAATAAATTTTGTCGGTGATGAAATGCCCTGCAACCCGATTATTGAGCGTGATTGTACAACACTTTTTATGAAGTAACATTATTATACATTATCTCATGTACGCAATAACTACCGACACATTTGTTTTGCAAGAAACTGTGTTGTGTTATTTTAGCTACGATAAAGATCCAAATTTCATTGAACAGAATTTTCGATGCAGTAGTGTCTAATATTTGGCCAACTGTGGTATACTCGTAATTTTGCCAGTGCTATCTCTTTCACCGAACTCGCAGTGGGGAAATTCACACTGAATTCAGGATTGGTTAAGGTTATTGAGATCATGCTGGTTTTCATCGGGGTTGTGTTTTCCGCTATTCGTTCAAGTAGTTCTTGCGATGTTGCCATTGTTATTATATTCGTGTTGTTTTTCTAATTTTGACATCGCGAATCATAAACACGTACCATCGCTGAAAACTCACTATCGGATATTAATGTGTCATCGAGGGAAGATGATATCATCGAGGATAATTGTGAGTACGCGGTTGACACAACATGGAACTTAACTATGTAGTCTTGTAGTTTGCGCTGGCTACATGATGATGATTTTTTTGTTATTATTGAAATTATTCCAGCGACTGTTGCCGTCGCTGATACACAAATTGGAACAGCTATCGGGGCAACCATTGTCACCGAGAAGAGTATTATACCGGCTCCGGTGATTACACCTGATACCGAGTACATGGTAACATCAACTGCGGTAATTCTTCGTCGGTATTTTTCTATTTTTACTTGATACTCCTCAGTGAGTGTTTTCAGTTTAATTTGAAATTCTCTGACCTGATCATAACGATATTGCTGTGAATTTGCCAATGATGACATTTTATTTATTATAATAGATTTCAAATAGCTGGAGTTAAATTCGCCAGCGTTGAAAATGCTATGGATTTTTAATTCAGTTCTTTACTTAAATCCGCTACGAATTGCAAATACCATGTTACTGAAACCCTAGCCAAATTATTATCAGTGGATATTATTGTGAATCGTTCAGTTGTTTCCTTGTCGATGATCGTTGATATCATATTGTTGACCACAGATGAACTCGTTGATGAAATATTAAATTGAGTCGTCGATACTAGTGGTAATCGATAAATACCTTTGACGGCTCGGTGATATTTAATATGTTAGTAGATGGTGTCCTCATACAAGATCCGTGTTGGATCGCGTACACATTATTTACGAAATATTTTTGCCCGTGAAGGATTTTTATTTTTGTCCAGTTTTTCTATCATCCTCGGTAGATCATCCTTGATGACATCGTTGGTCATATTAATATCTTCGCGAAGAACTTCTATTCGCCGATTAATCGTTGTCATTTCATCGAGTTTCGTGATAACAGCTGCGAGATCTGTTTTGATTTCTTCGGGTTTAGCATTTTTACCAAACAATTTATCGACGGCATCATCGGTTTTTCTAAAGTTTTTACGTAACGTAGTAAATTGTTCGATATGAGCGTCATAATCGGGTCGTAGTTTTGTCATTCGTTTGTATGATACATTCAATGTTAGTGCCTTTATTATATCTTGTATAATATCAAATAGAAACGTTTAGGTTTTGTTCGTATATTATTGATCATGTTTACGTCATTTCTGATACGAAGTAATTCCATGTTGATTCATTCATCTGTTTACTGAGATAATGTCTTCGAGAAGTCATACACTATATGTTCGCTTCTTTGACAAACATGTTTGATGCATTCAATGGAAACAATGATTTAATATTTCCTGTAACGTTGCGCACACTACATTAATCTTGTAGAATGATGTCACATTTAGTAATCTTCATACATTCTAACATAATACAGTATGCACATTTATATATACAGCGGTACATGTTTAACATAACACTATTGTCGCATTTGTTCTGCCGCAGTTAGTATAACATATTTTCTGTCAGTAGAATATATGCTCAGAACAACATTATATCAAGGTAAATAACGTATTTGCACATGTAATGGCAAACACTATTCCTATTTCTGCACCCACCATTAGTTGTAAAATAACAGCAATAAATAATATACGTCACGACATAAACATGATGTGTAATATAATAATTGTCCTTTGTTTCTTCGGGAGCGTTAATGAAGAGTATAATTGCAATGATGCATATCTGGAACGAGTATAAATAGCAAAAACCTTGTATGTTTTGTCGGTTGCTTTTTACTAGTTCACTGTTCTACAGTCAATATTCTTCCGAAATAAAATGTAGTGAAACGTCATTAATTCTGGGTCACTGAGAACGACATTGAGGCTTAAAATTGTTGATTGGGTTTAGGTTTAAATATTTGATACTGGATCAGCATTTTTGACGCTTGACTTGGGAATGACATATGATAAGTGATTTTTTAAGGGAAGGGATCTCAGTTTAAAGCAGAAATTACTAAAATACATCTTTGGATATATGAGTAAATATATGACTCGGTTTGGACAGTGCTTCCTTTTTCAGTCCTAACAATGAATGATGCAATCTGAAGCTGGTATTGTGTCAAAAATGATATGAATTACATCATGGTAGTCCTAAAGGTCATGGATGATGTATTCATAACACAGGTCACACCACTCTGCTGAACAACTGGCTCTGTATGATCTCTTGAAATCATACAGTGTCGTGCTCTCTTATTTGTCAGTTTTTGACTTTGCCGACGGACACATTTATGTTCATCCGATGTGAGCAGAGATGCCTCGTACTTGTGTGAACAATGCATATAACGTTTGCTATGTTTGTCGTGAAGTCAGTTTTGTATCGCAAAAGCGCAACATAACCATATGGTTAAGAAAACTATGATCTTTAGTTTGGCTATAAAATTGGCGATGCGGACAAGAGGTTGGCCCCACACATATCCCGCAACACTTGTACAATATCTCTTTACCAGTGGTTGAATGGAAAATGGACGTCCATGCCATGTGCAGTGCCACTGATTTGGAGATAGCCACTATATTATATCAGCAATTGTTACTTCTGTACGGTGCCTACATTTGGCACATGTGTGTCAAAAAGTAAAAGAAGGACCGCGCATTATCCAAAATTTCCGTCAGTTGTACTCCCAGTACCCCATGGAGAAGGACCCCCGGTTCCTGATGCACCAGAATCATTTTAAATTTAGTCAGACGTGGACGAAAAAGAGGATGAAACGTCTAGTTCTGATCCATCAATATCACAAGACCCATATTTTCTCCAATACCCTCCTCTGAACCACATTTCAGAGCACAATGTGAACTGAATGACCTTTTCAGGGATTTGCAACTTCCCAAGAGTAAGATAGAGATGTTGGGCTCCAGACTACAATACTGGAATCGCCTGACAGGTGATGTTAGGGTTTGCATATTCCATGACTGTCAAAAGGATCGTGTCCCAGTCTTCGTCGTGGAAGGTGATCCTGTAAGCGTGCATCAACATGGATAGTGTGATGGCAGCCCTCGATATCGTTCATAAGCCAGATGAGTGGAGACTGATCATGGATTAATCGAAGACGAGTCTTTAAGATATTTTGCTGCATAATGACAATCGTTTGCCATATATTCCAGTTGGAGATGAAGTCCATATGAAGGAACGTATGAAACTACGAATTTGTTTTTGAGGTGTATAAACTGTGACCAACATCAGTGGCGGTTTTGTGGCGATTTAAAGGTTATTGCTCTCTTGCTTGGTCTGTAGACTGGACACACAAAGTACTGATGTTTCCCCTGCAAATGTGATAATCGTGCTAGAAATTCCCACTATATCAAGAGAAATTAACCATTAAGAAAGTTATTGGAGCTCGGGAGGAAAATTATTCACATCTATCACTTGCTAAATCAAGAAAGACTATATTACAACACTTGCACATCAAACTAGATCTGATTAAGAACGCTGTCAAAGCCATGGGCAAACGGCAATCAGCGTTCAAGGACCTGCGTTGAAATTGTTCCAATTTTAAATGACGCTAAGATAAAGGAAGGTGTTTTTGTTGGTCTTCAGATTCGTGAACTTTTTCTTCTGCATTCCAAATAGTGGCGACAGATTTTCTCGGAAACAGCAAGGCAGCAACTTACATGGAGTTGATGGAAACCCTTATCGGTGGGCTAATCTTAATGCGTTCCATGTGAGGTGATAAGTTGTAAAATAGCCCTGAAAATCGGTAAAGTCGAAAGATGGGGCTAGTTTTATGGCTTTTAAGAAACCAAAACCATGGAAATATGTCAGCAGAGGTTGTACTCATTTTAGGCTCCAGTTCTTCCTAACTATCTATCTATGGATATTTCTGAATATCTATTTTGACCTGGAGACAAACCCAGGTACCTACGTGAATATCCTCTTGTGCTGTAACATCCCAAATATATACGGATTGCACCATTTATACAAAGTAAAATTATACTACTCAAGCATGTGTATTTATACACACGCTTATATATATATATATATATATATATATATATATATATATATATATATATATATATATATATATATATGCTCTACACCTATTACAACGTTATTCTTTCAACATTGTTCTCGTCACATTTTATCAAATGCCAAGTCATAATTATGACCTTTGAAGATCATTGGACATTTATATTTTGTCAAGCGTAATCGATAACATTACTGATTTGATATTACCTATTCACAATTGCGTGTAAAATGTACAGACGAACTGAACCATATTAATGTAAAATAGTCGTTGCAATGTTGTTCAGTTCATGTTTGAATAGTTACACTAGTCACCAACTATTTCAATTGCAATTGTTTTATGTACATGAATTATCGACTCTGCCATAAACACACTGAATATATTTTTGAGACGTTACATAATACGGCATACGATCATACCATGTCACGAAATCCGGGGCAATAGTGATTGCATGTATTTAGGAAGTTACGTGTGGTGCACGAGTTAAGTGGCGATGGAAGACGTTCATTTTACATCATTCATGGTACATTTGAGTCTGGAGTGAAACTGTTATCATGGCATGCTTGTGGTAAGTACGACATTACAAATTTTTCATTACCATCAAACGTTTGCGCAGTAAGAGCCACTATGTCACACACATGTTTGTACATGTATGCAGATAAGGTACATTAAGACATAAATATAGTCAATATATAATTTCTATGTGCTTTATCTTTCATACTCGTGTACGATACACACATATAACTGTATGCTCTGTCTGGTGCATATGTGTACCTATCCATGTTAATTTCTAAATGACTTGATTTTTGTCATAGTTATTCGGAGTAGCTGTGTATGTGAGTTATTCACGCGACCTAAGTTTAAACCTCAGATAGGGAACCATTTAAATGTTTAAACAGCAAAAAGTATTATTTATCTTTCCGTTTATCTTATCACGTATCCTCTTGAGAGATTAAAACAACGTTTCAATTAGCGTTTAACTCTTATCAGGGCCGGATTGGGGTGAGGATGGGGGTTCTGTGGTTTCCGGACAGCCTTCGTGCTCAAAAAGACTCGAAAACCCATACAAACAAACGTACAATCGGCTCCTGAAATTTGATCATCGAATTATTTTGCGTACATTTACTGGTTATTATACGTACATTAAGTAAACATAAATACTTGTTTGCTTTGGTGACTGTTCGAGGAAAGTCAGGGCCTAATGAAATTTGTGATCCCCAAAACTTTACCTGATTTATACCTGACTTACACGTATGGTACCGAGTCTCAAACCTTGTGTGTTCGGTACGGCCCTACTGGTAAGAAATGTTTTGGGGCCCCGATTGGCCGAGTGGTCCAAAGCGCTTTCCATTACGGATCACTGCCATCTCACCTCTGTTTGCGTGGGTTCCAGTCTAAGATTCGGCTAATGTAGTTATGTGAGAAAGCTTACCTGTAGTTCCTCGTGGGTCGGTGGTTCTATCCGGGGTTTTCCCCGGGTTCTTCCTCCACCAATAATACCGACCGCCATGTATCGTGTGCTGAAAAATGGCGTTAAACCCTTCAACAATTACAACTAAGAAATGTTTTAATGGTACGACATACCTAACCGTGCCAGTTTATTTGCACCACTTTATCCAGGAATAGCAAATACCACCATGTCGGATGAATATTTCTGTCTGTCTCCGTCTCTCTGAGTCACGTCTTCATTTGTTATTTTATTATCTGTCGAATGAAGAAATCGTTGTACGTATGATTCAATACATTGACCTATTCGATGTCCTGGTTGGCAGGGTGGTCTAAAGGTGGCTAAATGGTCTACAACACGTGTCGTTACCGATAATTGCCATCACACCTCGGTTTGCATGGATTAGAGTCTCGGGACCTGTCAATGTTGGCATGTGGGAAAGCTGCCAGTAGCCTCCCGTTATCAGTGGTTCTTACATTGGTTTTGTACGGCCGCTACCTCCACCAGTTATACTGGTCACCATGTTAAGCCTATACTGCCATACACAGCGCCGGATTAAGCACCGTGGAGGCCCATAGGCAGTCAAACTTTTTGGGGCCCCAGACCCACAGTCACGGTCTCATGGGGGCCCCTCATGGGGCCCATAAAAGTCGCGGGGCCCATAGGCAGTTGCCTACTCTGCCTAATGGGTAATCCGGGACTGGCCATAGAAAACGAGATTAAACTCAAAACAATAACAGCAAAGACATATTAATTTATCTTGTATTCACCCTGCCCCTGACATAAGTTTGTGTAAATGTTTGACTTTACCAGGTATTTATTTTTGAAGTACTTACTGTTTTCTAATTAAATTTGATACGACCCACGCATATATTGCTATTTGTACATTGACGTGAGCGGCATTCATTGTATCCAGATAAATTATTTACTACAAAGGTATACGGGAAGACTAGAGACGCTTCACTATACCCTGCTAAGAATGGGATATATTGTGTTAGGGAATTGCTAGTGTAACACATTTGTGAATGTTAAGGTTTCTTCCTGTACCACACTGCATCCCAAATGGATCTATGTTTCATTAGTTTCGTTACTTACGCCTTCCATGATAGTTTTTAATCGCTCTGCATTATGTGCTCCATTCGGAAGCAAACGCTAGATTAAAATACATTGTCACATGTTTCACTTTGTTTTGTTTTTTATGGTTTAACGCCATTTTTCAGCACAATATATAGGCTATACATGGCGGCCAGTATTAGTGGTGGAGGAAGAAACCGGAAAAACCCCGGAAAGAACCACCGACCCACGAGAAGCTACTGGCAAGCTTTCTCACTTAACTACATTAGCCGAATCTTAGACTCGAACCCACGCAGACAGAGGTGAGATGGCAGTGGTCCGTAACGGACAGCGCTTTAGACCACTCGGCCACTCGGGGCCCCTGTTTCACTTTGAGTGAATACATTGCTTAACTCACTAATATCAGTATTCGATTATTGTTTATGATGGTATTCACTTCCAATTTCACATATTTTGAAAGTTGTTACACTCATAAATGTGATTATTGTATGCTGATACAACTCAAACCTCACTGTTAGACTATTTCTCTTTTATTAGTGAAATTCTAAGCGTTTTATAATCGTGCTCCATGCCGTATAGTTTAACATAAAAACACGATGCATTACACTGTCATGGAAACTTTTGGTAAGCTTCATATAATAGTATGTAAATGAATGAATATATACGTGTGTGTGTGTGTGTGTGTGTGTGTGTGTGTGTGTGTGTGTGTGTGTAAAATGATAGAAACTGAGACCAACCAAATGGATACAGATTAGCTGGACACACCAAACACAATGTGTGCGAAGGAAACAACAAATTATGATAATGAACAACGAGTCTATAAGCACTCACCATACATATCAGCTGGAACAATAACATGCACATATCAAACTAAAAATTAGAACGCAGATACAACAAAGACGTATACTCTAATCATTCACTAACTTACAAATCACGACATTAACTCAGAAAAAAACTAGAATCTCATGCATACAAGATAGAAAAATTTCAGCATATGATATGAACGTCGTCATGTTCAACTAATGAATTTTATATTCTCCGTACCGTAAAAATGTATTATAAAGATGCATGCGGTTGAACTAATAATATACCTTGAAAACAACCCCAATTAACAGTTCAAGATCTAAGGCTAATTACGGTTCATAATTCATACTCTTTGAATTAACTATTTTGAACCTCTATCCTCCTTTTCTGTGACGCCACTGTCCTGCTCAGTTGTCTGTTTGGTATGCTTCTGAATATATTGTTATTTTGACAACTATGTTGCTTTGTTGCCAACCTTGTCGCCTATTCGATGTATCAACATTGATTATCTGGTTCCAGCAATGCTGCGTCATTGCCATATGTTGTTTACTTTCCAACAAAGTTTGCCCTGTTGTCAGCTTTAATGTTCTACTGCCATTCATGTTGTTATTTGTGCTTGCTACGCTGCAATCCTGCTAGCCATATATATGTAGCAAACTCCGTCAGGTAAACATTATCTGTAACGATCATGGAATGACTGTCCGCACATAGTAAGAACTAAAAAACAACGTGTTTAACACCCAATGGTAAAGTACCGTTGCACATCACCAAATATGGGTCTCTCGTTATGAACTACCTACAACGAAATTTACCCATTACTCAGTCATTATTAGTCAAGGATAAATAGGGTAAACCTACTTTAGGTAACGGTGTACGCATCAACACTATTGATTACATTTAATGGTTCGATTGCATCACCAAGTTATTATATTGCTTTTTTCCGTGACAGCATGTGTTTGTGTTTGATATGACCGCCAGTCCTCAGTCACTCAGTTAATAAACAATTTTGTGAAATTAGTAGATCTTATAACGAACGCTGAACCACACATTCTCTCAACTGCTCTATCATCCGCTGTACACTAGATAACCGAGTGCACGTTCACTACGAATGAGTACGGTGGTCTACTGTTGAGATAGAAAAGACAGTCGGGAAAGTATCTTTATAACTGTCTGCGTATTAATATGTATGTTGCATGACCATATTTTAAACGTTAATATAATCAACATACCTTCAAATATTGAAAATTACTTCCTGTACCACAATGCATCCAAAATATTCATCAGTCCGTGCATCAGTTTGAGGAATCAAAGGAAAGTATAATGGTATAATGCACTTTAGTTTGTACTTTGACTTTCCTTTTCAAGTTGGTATACCATACGTATTAAGAAATAAGATGATCTTTCCAGTCAATCTCGGATACAAATAGTGTTCTGTCCCATCTATCTAAACCTTTTCTGTATGCTACCAAGAACACATTATAATTAAAACTTGATATCATCCCTATGCGGAACATAATTATTCCATAGCTATATGTAAAATGAAAGTGTTCGTTGTCGAACTGATTTTGCATGGTATTATTCAGACATTGTCTAACTAAACGGCATTGTAATACTTCTTTCTGAATTAAGTGAAATGTTAAATGAATAGCTTTTTAAAGTCGCATTTAAAGAGTCATCGCTGAACTAATGTTTTGAAAGTCATATAATCATTAAGAACGATGCAAAAGATTGAGGTTTTTGGTCATAGTAGAGTAAATGTGTTGATCAGATTGACAAAATTTGCAATTAGAGTAGGATGTTTCTCTTAAACACCAGACTGCTGATCGTGATTCAAGTATGACACATAGAGGGTGATCGTCCGATACGAACCAAGTCGTTTTCAAAAGGCGGACACATTTGCGTTTTTCGGACCAACGTTCATTGTACAACACGGATGTTTGCCCTTGAATAACCACCCCCTCCCCCTAACAGGCACTTTGCCGTAAGTATGCTCTATAAATTGCGCATTAAGAATAAGCGCATTTACTACATCATATGTATTATAGCCTACCAGATGGTAAGTATAAGTATACGTTAGTTCCTAGTCATTTTCTCCCGTTGATAATATCACTCGTAATATCAGCATCAAATGCGTGAATTATAGACCTGTGGGTCATACTCATTGAAAATTACCCATACGTGTCCTTGCAAGAGGACAGAAACAAATCAACAATTAAGATTCCAATGAAACACATTGAGCAGATCACGACTTTCTGGTTTTAATAGACGGGAAATGAGAAAGATATTGGTAATGTGAATGTCATTGTCGACTTATTCACACAATTAACTTAATATGGTTATTGTATTAATTTATATGTCACATCATTCGCTGTCTATTTGTGTTAATACATTTTGTCTTATTTTTAGATTAATAAGATGGCAAAATCCTGTCATTTATCCGTGTTCGTGATGGTAACTTCATTGGCTGCTCTCTGTTCAGGTTAGTAATGTGACTATTTACGTATATAATATGTCATATAATATTCAAACAACACACACACACACACACACACACACACACATGTAAGCGTGTGTGTGTGTGATGAACGTATATTTATTCTTTATGTTAAAATAAACAGGATAGGTCGATTCTTTCATCCTTCACATCCTTCTATATCCATATATTTTCTCTCTTCTACGATATAGATCCACCTGGAGAAACGGGGCAACAAAATGATAACATGCAATCTGTTTGCTGAAGACACTGCAGCCAGAGTGCATTTAATTCACTTTCTAACCAAAATATAGGTGAATGATACCGATCCATAATTGATGAGTACGTTTCAAGCATTAGAAGCAAGGAAAATGATGTATTAGCGCCTATTAATAAACTTATATGAAGAAATACACGTTCTCTGTTACGAATAACACTAAGATAATAGTACGCCATTTTTCAATGCGTACATAAAAAATTCTTTATACTGTGTATAGATGCTTATAAACTAAACATTTTTATTGGTAGATATTGTACATTTAGTAATTGTGAGATGCGTGGCTCTCAAAGATAATTAACAATATTATTACATCAATAGTTTTTATATCAATATCGGTTCATATGTGTATGTTAGGTTATTTGGCAAAATCATTGTACTTGGATGAATTGATATTGTCCCATCTTTCAGGATCGTCTAAGAAGAGCGTGGGTTAACCCGCCATTTTATACAAGCATTATTTTGTTAAATAAATTTTTTATTTTGTATGTAAAAAATATGCTGTGTATGTGAAAATTATTCACCGGGGTGCTTCCTAATGATCCGCGTGTGTGAAAATTACCGGGGTTGGTTGCCATTAATTAAAAAATTGTGTTATTGATAATGGCTAATATCGGAGAATCATATTCTACTAAACTTGCTCGAGAGCGATTATCCGCGATTAATAAGTTTATACCAGTACGAGTTAAACTTTAAAAAAACTTCAACAACGACAAAAATCTCATATTGATTTTTTAACTAGTACAGAACAGTTATTGAAACATGTTACTACTGAGACGACGGCACTATCTACTAAACTAGCTATTTTGGGAGTTATTACGGAGGACGAAGATAGAAAAAATGTTATGCTTCCGCTGTTAGAAAAGATTGCTGAAGCTGAACCACAACCTCAAGTTGTTGATGATCCTGTCGAAGAACAAGAAGGTGCTGTTGATGGAACTCTAAGAGGAATTTATTTTGTTAATAAATTTACCGAGGAGGGAATAGCATTAATAAAACAATTTCAACCAATAAAAGCTAAGGATTTTTCCGCTTTTGGTAATTTCGCTTCCAATAGCTATCATTCGAGATCTAGTTTTTTTTAACTCCCGAGATATAATAAAAATATATCTCGAAACGAGTGGGTTGATTGGACGTATAAAATAAACAGGTGGATTGGTCGTATAAATACGAAAGGAAAACGTTATATAAATTATCGAAATGGAGTTACTGAATTATGATATAACATAAGCAGAAGAACGTCAAAGACAAACAGAAAAAGTCAAAAACCAGCGCGGAGACAAACAAAGAGACAAAAAAAGCAGGAAGATCCTCAACCATCTCAAACCCCTACTCGTTGATCGCAACCTCGTCAAAAACTCAACAGAAAAGGGATTTAAAGGAAGTGGTCTCTGTGTTTGTCCAAATAATATCATCAATGATGTATCCCGGTTGGAAGATCTCATCGGGGGTAAACGAGCAGGAAATAATTTCCGGGAAATAGTTAACAAAGCTGCTGATATCTGTCAGCGATTATTTCAGGGTGGTGTAATATATATTAGTTTATATCGATCTCGCATCGATGAAATCATAGACGATCATACAAGGATTAAATGTCTTAGATAAACGGATATCATATAAGATGATTATACATGATCAATGCCGACAACATATCAAAGTTGTAAATTCACGACTGCCAGTATATAAAGTAATTTACGGAGATGGACTAGGAAATCTTATTTGGAGTTTATTCACCGGAATTGCTCGCAATGTTTTACCACTCGCTAAACAATTATCGATGATTAATGTTATTTGTGATAAAGCTACTGGCGCTGTTGGTGGTCTCGCCGGAAAAAACTTGTTCTACTGTCAAAGATAGATTAATGTCATTATTACACAAACCTCAAATAATCCAACCGGCAAAATTACCTGTTACTGAAGTTATGCCAGCGAGTGTCAGTAAAGTAATACATCAAACCACAACTAAAAAACTAGCAGAGTTGGGTGTAGTATCGGATAGACAACAGGAATGAGATATTACCACGAGTATGATAGCGGGGAGATATATCATTGACGGAAGAGAACGATAATGTTGATGTCGCAACAACTATACTAGGTTTGGCAAGATATTCAGATGATTATGCCAGATCGGCTGGACCATCTATGATGTTTCTAAAGGATTCATCGGATCATCCAGATAGTCAAACTGTAAATACAGGCAATGCGAGAAGTGACGGAGCTGATGCAGATACAAATGTGGTTGTGTCAGTGAACGAACATTACAACTTGGGTTTTGCAACTCGTACAGCAATGTTAAACAACAACAATGAATTTGTCTTGTGTGATCCCTCTCTCTCATATATTCGGATTTTGTAGCCATGTTAAAAAGGTTATTTATATTTGGTGCAAATCATACAGTTGTACTTAACAGAAAAGTTGATGATAACGACGCAATATGGAGAGCAAACGGAGTTGATCATGATAATGTAACTTTGGCAAAACTCACACTGTGAATGCTAAGAGTAATTCCGTCACTTGTTCAATAAGAACGATTAGTTCATTTATGGAATCAGGTGGTAAATCACTGTTATCATAGTTGTCTGTAACCACAAATAGTACTGGTGGTTGTAGTGCAGGATCATTCACCTGGGAGATATCGACACAACAAGGATTATCAGCTCCGAGACATGATTTTGTTGCGTTTCAATTGAATGAGAGATTAGGCAACCAGGAGAGAAATCAGATGGTGTTTGATAAATTTGGAGTTTCAAAGGTTTCATTGAGAGTAAATGAACATATAGAACCATCCGAAGATATAGAAATGAATTTTGAACATAATCAAGTCGCACGCGCGTATCATAATGTGATGTCTTTCCTAGGACGTGATTTAAATATTGATACCGGGTTGTTAATATCTCAGCGTGATTTTACAACACTGTAGCCAATTGATTACTTTTCTTTCGAACACTTGGATTTATATCGAAAATCTACAGTTCAGATACTCTTTCGAGCTCATAAAAATGATTATATCAACGCTGGTGGTTTTAGAGCAATTGCTGTTATTCTTAGTGATAAATCATTGTTGCTCGAGGATGCTGGTGGAAGGATGGGGATCTTTAACGCACCAGTAGAAAACGCGTAACAATAAGATGAATCTAGTATTTAAATAAAAAATGTCGTACAATCATGGTAATGTCACTTTGACCCCAGGTCAAGCAAATAAACTGCAATCGAAAAATGCTAGCACATGTGGTGCAAAAGTAGAGACGAGAGCAGATGGCTAATGGGGGACCAAATAGACTATCAGTTACTAAAAATCAACTTAACAATTTTAATAAAGCACTAAAATCAAACACTGGTGTTCAATTTAAATTTGCTTCCCCCTTGGTCAAGAATATGATTAAATCAGGAGGTATAGTTTCTAACATCGCCGCGATTCCTGTGTTGCTTGCTGAGACTGCCTCCGCTGTCGCTAAAGCTTCCGCGCTAGGTGCTGTTGCTGCCGCCGCTGAAATGGCATTGAAAAAAGCTACCAGACATATATATATATATAAGAAAGGAAAAGGTCTGAGATTACCCGGAACTTATCTAGGAAACGGGTTGAGACTCCCAGAAACCTACCTGAGTTAGGTTTTACACCAATGTCAATATTTGATTTGATCGAAGCTGCCGAAAAATCCCCTGTAAATAATTTTAGAGGTGTTTTTAACAGAGATCAATTACCAAATCAACGATAAAATCCCGAAACAGGTATTATTAATATCGATGATTACACATGACCTGGAACTCATTGGGTTGCATACGCGATTGATCCACGGGGGTTATTTATTTTGACTCTTACGGGTTAGCGCCGCCTAAACAATGTATCAAATATTACCACGGGTTAAAAATTCCGATTTTGTATTCAACGTTACCTACACAGACAATGACCGATCCTCCAATATGTGGCCGAGAAGTTATTAATGTCCTCGACGCGATCTCAAAATCTACCAAACCACCTCATAAAACACTACATGAATATACCAGCGATAACTTTTTTAAAGAGATCTTTAATGTATAATGGTATATTTTTGAGGAAGATCTCTCTCACAAGGAAAAAAAAACCCGAGGGCGCTTCAATTGAGGTTGTAAAGAAGCTTATCACCGAGGCATCATCTGAAACATTAAACCTGGTAGACGTATCGCCGGATGAAATAGTTGTATTTCAAGACCGACAGGGTAAATTAAATTAAAAACGAGTAATGTTTCCCTGAAAGACATGTTAGTTAAACTCAAATGGGTAACCGAAGGCGCTATCGCGTTGTTTGATTCCCAGGGCAGACTTAAATCTGGTGTTCTTTCTTCATCCATCGTGGATAAACTAACGTCGTTGAACAACGAATATATATCGTCGATGAATACACTAAAAGCTCAACGTTCTGATTATGACGCTCAAATAAATCATTTTACAGGTCTCCAAACAATTTATAAAAACATTGAGAAACCCGTTTATCATTTCATCGGAATTCCAGATGTGGTTTCTATGAAACTCGCTGATGTAAAAATCATCGATGATTAACTAACAATGTTGAGATCAGACTATGACAATCACACCTTCTTTCAGAACGACTTTATTCGAGAGCATATACAGGTTAAAACCACGTTGTTAAATTTTATGGGTTACCTGCCACCGGTGATACGTTGAAACTAATTTATATTAAAACCACAGATAATAAACTAACAACGCTGCAAACCGAATATGATAAACACGTTGAAGCGTTTGCAAGTCTTCGTGGTAACTTCAGAATATTTCATAAAGCCGTTGATGAATTTTTTTATAAAACACCGGCGGTCCCCATGAAACTCTCAGCGATTAGTATAAACCTCTCGGAGGTTAATCGGCGATTAAGTAGTGTCAGAGGACATAAATCATTTTCAAATCTAATTGAAAAAGTACAAAATGATCTCATCAATATTAAAGATATCATTAATAAAATTAAAAATCCACATGATGAAATTATAAATAATGTATGTTCGACCCATCATGTATTTCTTGACTGGATTCCTCAATTTTTTTTTATTGATATTAACGCGAAGATCAAAGGTATTTACAGATGAACCATGGTTACACCATTACAGTTTAATATATCATTAGGGATATCTGATGGTGTTAACAAGGCTAATCTAATAATGGATGAAGGATAAACTGAAAGGTTTATAAGGATAACTTCCACCGACCATAGTTTATCTCGAGCGCCAATCACATTGTACGTATACTTTTTAGTTCATTTAAGCAAACAACTTAATTAAATAATGACCACTCAGAAGTATCCATATGATCAAGTTCGAGAGTTACAAAGTAAACTAAAAAACCTTACAGACGAGTACCAAGTAAGAGTACAAGGTATCACCGACGTATTACTCAAATTGGCATAATAGTGTAATCGGTTTCAGGTGTCATCGCTGGAACCCCTGTAATATTATCGTCGGCAACAATGATCGCTCTTGTAGTCGTTCCAATTTGTATTTCCGCGGCACAACAATCAAAGGAGTTCTCGGAATAATCACAAAAATAATATTTTCGCGTAGTCAGCGTAAACTACATGATTATACTGTTAAATTCCATACCACGTCAACCGCGTATTCGCAAATGTCCGTCATGATATCGTTGAGTCTCGATGACACTATAATATCCGAAAGTGAATTCACCGCCATGGTTAACATTTACGACTCAGTGATGTCTAAATTTAAAAAACGTATAGATGATAATGTCAACACCAACATAATTCCTTCAGCTGATAGTTGAGAATACTATTCCGGTGAAAACAACCATGATATCAATCATGGCAAACAAGCCTGAATTCAGCGTTGACTTACCAAATCCGATTTTGGTAAAGGAAATCGCGCTTATTCAATTACGAGTAGATTATAGCTGACCTAATATCAGATCGGCATCATCCGCTGGTAAATCACCAAATAACACATTTGTGTTCGCGAATAATAATAAACCAGATGGTGTTCTCGATTGGTAGACTGTATATCTCCCTAAGGGAAGTTATTAAATCGCACAAATCGATAATGATATTCAACGCAAAATTAAATCTATCACGGGAACCGAATCTGAGATCGCGTTAACAATTCATGAACCATCATTGTCAACAGCGATCGAGATCACATCACCGGATTACGCCGTCGATATATATAGCTCTTCGATAAAAAAAAACTGAAGATACCTATTCGTCGTTAACAAATAAACTTCTTTTCGAAATCCATCGCGTTGGAATCTATGAGGGCTTAAATACATCCGTGACGCTCTTGAGAATTTCTTTTATAATCCGGGATACTTCGATGAAACTTTCTTCTACGGGTTTCTTATAGATGACCCGATTTCGTTCCCTGGCGATAATTTTCATTACCCTGTATTCGGATTTATACGTCAGGAGACCTGATTATTTCGCGTTGATAATTTTTTGTATATTGTCGGCGATACAATTACTAGTAAACGTGTTACTGTCGTGGAGCTGTTGTACACGATCAAGTTCGTTTTTTAACTCGGCGATATTTTTATCATTCATGATATATCCCTATAATGTTTATCTAAATCGTTCATAAATTTTATAATTGTACCACATAACGGTATAGACAATCTAAAACTATCCCCGGAATGGAATGATGATTTAACTTTATAGATTTTTTTTTATTAATACCTTCGTAAAATTTTTTTTGTTTACTTAATTCATTTAGCAAACGAAGCATATATGGTCTCCACGGAGAGGAATCATCATCAATGAATATACAGTTTGGTTTTATTTCCGATATTTTTTCATTGTTGAACCATATATCAAGTGCAAAATCCCCTTCGATATCGTGGATAAAATCTCGAAAATTATTTATGATCGTAATCTCCGCGTCTTCGTTTTATAATCAATCAATAGTAATTTTAATGCTTGTTCGTAAATATTATCGATTTGTTAAAATATTTCATTTTTAATATCATTGAGATTTTTAAAAGAGTTATAACTTTCAAAAAACTATTCGTCGGGGTATTATTTTCGGCGTCGTTGAATACACGTTCGACTAAAATATTATTCATTATATAATATTGAAAATATTTTTAAAATTTAAATTGTTTGTCGAATAGATATTAAATGTCTACCCGCTTTATTTTGTCTCACACATTCTATATGAATATGAAAATGTTTAGCCGCGGATGATATTGAAGGAAATTCATTACTCGAGCTATCTATAAACGCGGTTACATTTATTCACGGTGGAGATTTGATTCTTGGAGTCGAATTTAAAGAATTTTCAGTCGGAGTAACAACTCTCTAATTTTCGACGGGGTTGTCAAAAGGATTACGATTAATATATGATCAACGACCAGACCATTATCGATTGAGCTGTTAAAACATTCATGAATGAATCTGTGAGCATAATATTTTTCCTTCCAACAGTAATTTTCACATAACCGGTATTACTAACATAACGGAGTATTACTTTTCGTTTACGAGATCCTTCGTAGTTAACGTAAATATGATGCTAAACTAATTCGTTTTGACTCATATTCTGTATACAATTTATTATCTAAATTGTTATTTCTACTAATGTAATCATGAGAAGTTTGTATAATCTTAGTTTTAGTGCTATGATCGTAATACCATTTGAGCGCTCTGTAGTTTTTAGCTCCAGGACTGATACATAATAATGTTTTCCTTGTTCTCCAACATCACATCCGATACAAGTTATTGGCCCAGAGCTTCCTTGGCGGATATTTCGCACATGATACCCACAAAACTCTTTTCTGCAGAATTTACCAGAACGAATATTGGATCCAACTGATAACCAGTTGCAAGTATTCATTATATATAAATATTTTATTTAAATATTTGTATTTATAGTAATAATGAAGCGAATTTCTAAAATTTGCGAGATAACTCTACCTAAGCAACGGCTGGGTTTTGACTGAGATTACCGAAGAAAACCTCGACCGTGGATGTCAAAAATTAACAATAGTATCAACCACGCAAAATATGAAATTCGAGAAGGCTGCGCAGCTTATGTTTGGTCGACGTATCTAACCCAACGGGAAGATTATACAATGACGGATTCCCGTTCCGCGGAAATATTATCCCGGATAAGTCGTGAATCAATCAGATATTACGACCAGAAAAAAATACAGTGAAATTTATCAAAATAAACGTGGAGTCAACTGGAGGGTCTATAATCACAGCGAACGCGTGTTTACTTCAATAAAGAAACCTGTGATCATCAATGAAAAAACTAAACCGGGATTGTTAACTGGGATTGACAGCAGATATTACAATCGAGCGAATCTGGTAACCGCATTGACTTACAGGATATATCCGATAATTACACCGGATATTAATAAACTTTCCCCGATGAGAGCTTCATCTGGGATAAACTGTGTAGCTAAATGAGTTGTTGAACACTTCAAAAATGTTCGACGAGGAAATGGTTTAATTGATTTAAGAAAATCCAAAATAGACAAATGGGCCGAATCAGTTAAAGATACCGGCGCTTAAATATGAGATGATATCGAGTTAGAAAAATAAATCCCGATAAAAAAACAATCACCGGGGTAATATTACACTCGTCAAAACATAATAAAATAGGCGGAATTCTGATTGAAATCATCGATCATAATTCTCATGCGATTATTAATCCCATTCATATAAGACTGTTTTCTCTGTATATGTCACATGATACGGCAAGACATTACGTCTTATAACAATTAGATCAGCAGCAGAGAGGGTGAATCCGACAAGCCGTTACAGGCGTCTTGTTGGTAATCCAAGGCTTTCTCATAAATGTTTAATAGAAGCGTCCATTTGGTAAAATCAGAATTTAAAAAAAACGACGCCAATGTCGTTGTCACCACCCCCTATGCTGCTATGGGGTTAACCGAATTAACCATAGATACGGTCTAATCCAATACGATATCGTGTCAGAGGATCGTGTATACTTATCGTCATAAATCCATGTTGGGTTGACTGAGCACCACTAAAGAAATTTTTAAATTGATTATAATCCATATCGGCGCACCAAGTTTGCCAGATATTTCGTAACGTATGAGTATCAACTCCGTTGAATACACACAATAAATTAAAGTTATCTCTGATGACCTTCGGGATTTGTGTGTAACGTTGAGTGACATATATCACATCAGAGTTTTTGTGACGCCCTCGCGAGAATATCCTAGCGGGTTTTTTTGTTTATCCAACATTACATCATCGTACACAACGAGATTGTTAACATATACATCCAAATCTTCCACGGATGGTTCTTCGTCAATATCTGTGATAAACTCAATAACGTTTCCGCCGTAAGCATCTGAAACGGTTTCGTTGTAATCTTTTAACACTTGATAACAGTGCTGATCATCCACGCTCGGAGCAACTAAATACAATTTGTCCCAGGTCATATATTTCATTATCATTCTGAGCAACAATTAAGTTTTACCACTTCCGGACGGTCCGATGATAATCATCCTGATAGAGTTTGGTAATAACGGGTGATGTTTTACTTGTTTTTTCTTTAGCGCTGAGAAATCGATCACTTCCATTTGTTGATATAACATAAATATATTATGGATCTATATTGTGTGAAATGTAAGAAGCGTACACCAACTAATGACCCAACGACTGTTACCACAAAAAATAACAGAGAAGTGGTCACCGGCAAGTGTGAAATATGCGGTACAAAAATATCAATTTGTAAATAAAAAGAGGTGGTGATATCGCCGCCAAGTTAGCTAAACTCCCAGGGTTACCATGGAGGAAGTATCCAGGTGAAAAACACTTTCCAGGATATAATTAGTGTGGACCGGGAACACGATTAGATATAAGACTTGATAGTCAGGATAATCCTAAACCCGGTGAAGAACCAATAAATGCTATCGATAAGGCATGTCATGCTCATGATGTTGCTTATAAAAGTAATGATTTACAACAGCGTCATCTCGCAGAGGTGAAATTAATTCATGCGTTGAATTCTATCTCTGGAAAAACTAGTGTTTCATTCAAAGAAAAATTGGCTTCATGGTTGATAAAATCGGCGATGAAAGGTAAATTGATGTTAGGTGCGGGTAATTAATAACAACATGGAATCTATTTATTTTTCTCCAAAAGGATACTGGAGGGGTAAAGCGGCAATTGATAAACTTGCTAGCGCTGCAAAAGTAAAAAATACTACAGCAGCAGATTGGTTATCCAAACAGGCGATATGGCAAATTTACCTACCACCACCTAAACAAATTAACTACTCGCATTTTGATGTGACCGTCCCTAATGAAGTTCATCAAGCTGATATACTATTTCTGCCACATGATGGTGGTTACAAATACGCGCTAACCGTAGTTGATATTGCGAGTCGATACAAACAAGAAGAGCCGCTAAGGACAAAATAATCGACTGGAGTGGCTTCTGCATTTGAAAGGATTTATCGAAGGGGCCCTCTGCGCTGGCCAAATCTATTACAAGTTGATCCTGGCAAGGAATTTCAGGGTGTGGTTCTGTCAACAGCAGGGGTCTCAAACTCGCGGCCCGCGGGCCATTTGAGGCCCTCGAGACGATATTTTGCGGCCCGCTACCTGACAGCAAAGTTTAGTGTTAATGCGGCCCGCGCGTTTTCCTCATTCTCATATCTATAATGTGACCCTCCGTGACGGCTTCAGTCGAATCTCACCGACTAGTCTAATTCTGATTTTTATTATGTTTGTATAGGTTTGGACGTTGATTATAATGGTAAAATCCGTTTTAAAATCGGACTAAAAGTTTTTATTTTATAGCATTTTATGAGACAAACATGGCCAAAGTGCGGTTTTGAGAAAACACGCTTCGAATGTAGTATATACATATATCAAAAGTTAAAAAAGTAAGTTAGTGGGTAATGCACAACCATAATTGTGTAAATCGTAGCAATCCGACACATTATCAAAGAATCCCTATTAAAATTGCCGCTAGTGTGCACGAGTGACGAGTGAGGGAAATTCCGAGCCTGTCAGCTTGGTCACTTTCAAAATAGGGCTGAATGTACTCAACAAGAAGTTACAAGGCCAGGGGCAGCTTGTCAGTGTTGCCTATGACAATGTCAGGGCATTCTGCACAAAACTTGTGTTATGGAATGCCCAGCTTTCTCAGAGAAACCTCTGCCATTTCCCAACATGCAAAGTACTCATGGACTCGGGCACACCATTCAATAGTAAGTATACTGATGCCATTGCAAAGCTACAGGAAGAATTTGATCACAGGTTTGCAGACTTCAAAACACATAGAGCCACTTTTCAAATTTTTGCTGACCCTTTTTCCTTCAATGTGGAAGATACCCCTCCTCTCATGCGCTTTAAATGGAGCTGATTGATCTTCAGTGCAATTCCGAACTCAAGGCTAAGTTCAGGGAGGTGAATGGAAAAACAGACAAGCTTGGACAATTTATGAGAGAATAGCCCTCCACCTTCCCTGAGATTTCCAGGTTGTTCAAGCGGATCATGTGCCTTTTGGGGAGTACCTATCTGTGTGAAAAGCTCTTTTCTACTATGAACTTTAACAAGTCAAAGTTCAGGGCCAAACTTACTGATGATTATCTTCAAGCTATACTGAGGGTCTCAGTTGCTTCCTCACTCAAGCCAAATGTTGCTTAGCTGTGTAAGAAGAAGCGCTGCCAGGTCTCTGGCAACAAGGAGTAGGAGGAAGTAAGTGAAGCCTATGTTCTTGAGAACCCTTTATGCTTGTATTTGTTATTAATAAAGGTTGAGCAGATTTTAACAGTTGTACTTTATTGAATTTGTAATCGCTTTTTTGTGGAATACTTGATGCGGCCCAGTCTCACCCAGACTTTATCTCCTGCGGCCCCCGGATTATTTGAGTTTGAGACCCCTGGTCAACAGTGAAACATTATAATGTCACCATTAGACGAGGGCATACTGCACTACATCGCGATCAGGAAATTGTTGAACGATTTAATCGGACGCTTGCTGAGCGGTTATTTTGATATCAATACGCGAAAGAATTCATCCAGGATAAACGATCTCGTGAATGGGTTAAGAGATTACCAGGTGTAGTTACCGCGCTGAATAATGAGATTACTCGAACAATCAACATGAAACCTAACAACGCGATTACAAAGAAGTATATACCTAAATCGCCACAAAAAGATTTTTAAAAAGAACCAATTCTTGGTAATGTCACTGTAAGATATTTATACGAACCAGGAGAGCTCGAAGGTGGTAAAAAGAGAGCTACTGATCCTATTTGGAGTGTCATCGCACATAAAATATCTAGCATAACACTATCTACGGGTAGACCAGCAATCTATAGATTGGATTTGACCGCTCCTCAGCGAGGTTTTACTCGACAACAACTACAAGTGATACACGACGACACTCAATTACCACCGCGTGGTCTTAACTAGCACCTCTTCGTCTGTTTCACTCAAGACAAGTCAGCATCACATTATCTCTGGTATGACCAATACTGCTATCCTTTCTATCCACGGTAAATTGGCGAGGGTCTTTATCCGACCAGCACCAACGCATTATGCAATTGCAACTCGCGCAGTGATTATTCTGTTGCTGTTTCAGTGTAATTATTAATTCGGCATCAATGTTAAATTCTCAATTATTTTTGTATCCTGTTGTTTAAAACCAGATAGTTTTTTTTGGATTATATCATCACTGACAATATCACTTATTGTAGTGTCATTAGCATCTAAAACAACTCTTCGAAGTTGATTTATTCTCCGTACTCTGGATACTGCGAGATAAACTAAATTTGACCACTCAATGTGATTATCTACTATCCAAACAATCGTATCTGATATAGTCAATCCCTGTGAAGAATGTATTGTTGCTGCGTAACCTAGCGTCCATGGGGATTTATCAGCGCGCAATGCATCTTCGACGACGCTGATATCAACCAGCACAATATCATTTAACACTAAATTCTGCTTTTCACGCTGCCCAGGAATATCAACTTCGATATTTTGTCTTCGTGTATCCTTGGGTTTATAACAAAGCGGCACTGGAAGTGTTGCAAATTTTTCTTTATGCGTTTCAAATAACTTCATCTGAAGTGTGTCTCTGACTATTTTTCTACTTGCTACTATCAAATCGTTTGGTCTCCACGCTTCCCAAAAATCATTCATGGGAGTTTCTGAAATTATTTCACGAGCTATTTCACATTGGATTCTATCCGGTTGTAATCTGATTAGTTGTTTGAACTCGCGTAATTGTTCATCAAGTGCTCTATGATCGGTATTAATCTCTTCATAATAGTCTATATGATTCTTCAACCAACTATGTGGAGATACACCGACAAATGATGGTGGTTGGCCATGATCGCCGCACATGATAATTTTTGTTGTTTTCGTTGACAACCACTCAAGAAATTTTTTTAATACATGTAATGACACTGTGCATATCTCATCCCAAATTATGACTTCAGGAATATATTTCTCACCCATTCGATCGGGAGTCCATTTATCACCTTTCGATCGAAAGAAACTATGATAAGTACATGCATTCACCTCTCGTTGTTTAATCTCTCTAGCAAGTCTGTGGGTTGGTGTTAACACAATCATGTTTTATTTACCACGAAATAATTCAATCGCACGAGTTGTCTTTCCTGACCCACCGCAACCGTTCAAAAAAATTGTTTTATATCTACATATTGGATCATATATCGGTGGTGCATTAGAAAATTCTGATAATTGGTCACACTTCAAGTATTTATCGTCCATCGTAACATCAGCAGATTTACAATACTCGTGTAGCTTCTCCTTTTTAAATCTCCAACATCTCCAATTTTCCTCCGGATCTGTGAATTCAGCCACCGCTGATTTATATTTCTCGTGTATGTACATCGAGTCAGTAGCTACTCTAACCGCGTATTCAGGAAATTTATTTATCATCGAGAATAAATTAATAGCAGAATAACTAAGCATAGATGATCTTAAATGTGTATATTGGGAACTAGATCCATCACAGTAGGTAACAATCGTACCTAATCGTGATCCATCGGATAAGAAAGCTTCTTTACGACTTACAAATTTTCCACATTTCGTTAAATCTGTTATGATAAAATCGCATTAGCGCTGTCTATGATTAACCGCGAAGAGTATTTTGCATTGTTATACCTTCCACCCTGGATAAATTTACCGATTATCCTTCGTCCAAAATCCTTTGCTTGATTATTTTTAATTTCAAATAACTCCTTAGACCAATCCATGATTTGTTGTTCACTGAAATCGGGAAATTGTTTTCGTTGTTCGCGTATTATATCATCTAGATCAGGTTTTAGTAACCAAACTTCGGTCTGAGCTCGATAACATATAATAGCTTCGCTGACAATCAACGATGACAACATACCACAATCAATCATGTACCTCAATAATACAATTGGCATCCAATGTTTTTCAGACATATGTCTACCAATCCAAACAAAACTACACGGATGTAACCCTGTAGCTAATTCAAATGATACCACACGAGCAAATCCAGTTAAATCAAAATCAGGTAATGGTCCATTAATCGCAACACGAGTCATTTCATGTGTAGGATGTCCAAATCGTTTGAAGTACTTAATGGCTTCTCCGTATCCAAGAAAACTCCCTGGATAACACGCAGCTATATCAATTGCAATCATAACCTCGCGGGAATATTTTGTATACCACAATCCGCCATGGCCATACCCGACACAACTAAATTTAACATCTTCGAAAAAATCACTTCGTGTTGGACGCCATGAGTTTTTTCTCTTGCAAAGTGAGCTACCACTGATGGAATTGTAAAGCTGGTTGTTAATAGTTTTTCATGGAAACTCTTCAAGTTGTCAGTTGAAAATTCATTAGCGATTTTTCTCATTCGTGAGTGTAATGTTTCAATGCGATATAATTCACCATTTGGTCTTATAAATTGATCAAATCCTGATTCGAAATCTTCAGCGCTGCGAAGTAGCCACACTGACACAGGATCATCTTTACACAACGCGTGAATAGCATCAAATAACTTCTCTTCATAGAAAACCTCCCTACAGAACTCCTCGGGGATATATCCTACGGTTCTATCTCGTGGAAATACTGTTACTGCAGATGTCCATGCGTGTTCGTTATGATCAATAATTTTGATTGGAGCTCCCTCTGATTTATACTTTGATTCGTGTAATACTTCTCCGGTTATTGTCATTACCGATATTGGAAATCTTAATGATGTTACTAATTTGGTTATATCCTGAATTGTTGCCCCATGCTCCTTCACTGTCAATCCCCATTCGGTTATTTTTTTGCGTCTTAGATCAGTTAATTTGTTTCCCCCGGATGCATTTGTGAAGTGTTATATTACTCGTTCTACTACACAATTCATTCTCGAAGAGTATTTCATAGGTGCTAGTTTTTCAATACTTGGTTTATCATTTAGCAGATATATCCCATAAACAACAGCTGTTACAGGATAAGCTCTCTCGTAGTATGGTTTGTAAATTCCAGTCAGAATTCCTGGTCTGGAATTTTGACTCACAATGACAGTTCTTTTATCTTTGAGAATTGGTTCAAATTTATCTCTGATAATCCATTCTCCTTCCTCTTGGATAATGAATTTCATTCTAAAACAATACTTTTTCCCCCAAGATGTGAAATTATCTCAGCTGCTCTTTCGTCGTTCATGGTAGCATCGATTGTGGGTACATTGACATCATCATCAATAATTCGAAACGTTGACCACGTATGAGATGCTCCATCGCGCTTAGATTCATTAAAACAATTACGAATTTTACCCAATATGGTTCTATCGTCTATTAGACTTTTTGGTATATCAGAGACTCTATCGAGATTGAATTTAGCATTTTTCCAAGGCTTAATTTTCGATAATCTCTCGAACTTCTTCATGCTATAATTAAAACAAGTATTTAAATAGAGAGATTATTATATAATGAATCATTGTAAATGGCTCATGATTGGATCAGTAACCCCGTGTAACAAATCATGCAGAAATGAATTCTGTTAGTATCATATGCAAAGTTTTCGTCGAGGAAGTCTTGGACCGGTCGCTTGTATACAATGTGGGGTAGGAGTGAGAGGAAAATCACAGTTGTGTATTGGTTGTGGTGGTAAACGATACAGAGAGTTGAAGCGTTATTATAATAAACGAGCTAAGAACTCCGTCAAAGATTCCATCAGTGAATCTGACTGTACCCTTGACAGCGTCAACGACAAGATCATAAGAACTCCACAAGATTACATTCATAGATTTTCAAGTAATATCATATTTCAACAAAGTAATGAATTAGACAAAGTATTATGTATATAAATGAATCAAGAATTTCAACCGCATCCAGTGATTAGTTATTATGAAGCGTCTCGTGATGGTATTGTCAGAAATCGTAGACTGAAGAAGCCAGTTGGTGCTGACAATGGTATGGGATATTTGGCGTTTTCCGCTGGAGGGAAAAGATATCGTAATCATCGTTTCGTCTTCGAGGTGTTTAATGGATTGATCAAGGGTGGTCTTGTTATTGATCACATTGACTCTAATCCTAAGAACAATTCTTTATCGAATCTACAAGCTATTACACAACGTGAAAACACAAAACGAGGTGGGACTGGGAAATACTCGAAAAATGCTAGACCGATAAAGTCATTTAATACTGAAAATAACGAGGAAAAAGTATTTCAGTAAATAGCCGAAGAAGGTAGATATTTCGGTATTTGTACACCTTCTATTCAATGCGTTGCAGAAAATATAACCAAGACGGCGATTTCCAGAAAAAACGGACAAAAAATTCAGTTTACTTATGTCTAACTATCTGTAGTTTGCATTATTCTTTAATATCATTAAGGGGAATAACTCGTTTAGGTATATTACGGCTTAACACAGAGAGGCAATCGCGATGTCACTTAATTTGAATGGTAGGTTTTGATTAGCTGCTATAATTGTTAGGAATCTCAATAGAATATAATCAATTATCTGTTTTGTAAGAAAACGAATGAAACACGCTGTGTTTACAAACGGTTGTATTCGCTTTTTTGTATTTTTCAGGTATTCGGTCTTACTTCAGCGTTGCCAATGATCAGTATTAAACACAGCAAAGAATAAAATCACACACCTCTGTGTGCTGTTTTTCATGTATAAACGGCTTATATACCATATCGTCTCTTATACTATTGGGGGTTTTTAGCGGTCGAAAATTCAAATGTCAATCATTACAACCTATACACTATTCGGTTTATGGGTACTTGTTTTGTATTCATACAACCTAGGATTTTATCTAGGTTGTAATGATTGACGTATGAATGTAGACCCGCCCCCGTCATTATCATTCATTCATTCATTCATTCATTCATTCATTCATTCATTCATTCATTCATTTATTCATTCATTCATTCATTCATTCATTCATTCATTCATTCATTCATTCATTCATTCATTCATTCATTCATTCATTCATTCATTATCATTCATTCATTCATTGATACAATTCGCCATAAACACTCGATTTGGGAATTGTATATAATCACGCCATTGACGTCATTCATTGTATATAATCCATTCATTCCAGTCTAATGTAAATATGTATATATGTAAATATGTATTGTGACGTCCATATAACCTCTATGCGTCTCCGATGTGAAGGCACCTGAGGCGCATATGGGGTTCAATCACATATAATCGCATAATATCCCTAGGCGTGAGTAAGATGATACAACAAATTACCACGAATTGGGTCCAGAAATTTATTATATAATCGCATAAATATCTCTGGACGTGCTAAGATGACCAACATCTTATCACGGACAGAGTTCATTTTTGAAAAATATACTTTTTTGATTTTTTTATAATTAAAAATATATAATTATATATAAAATTAATCATGAAAGTATTAATTAGATTATAAATGAAATATAAAAATTGAAAAATCAGGGAATTTATTTATCAGAAAAGTTACATTGCGATCAGATTCTTTCCGATTATGAAGATATACAAGAAAACATGCAACGAAATAGATACACATTGCCTAAGTCATATGCATTTATTAAGCGGATTCAACAGGCGATTTATGATTCGTTCAAAGAAAATGACGTAGACAAGTTTGTCTCGTTATTTACTATCGTGGAGCGGGTTAGAAAAGATTTGGGTTGAGAGTATCAGATCAAACGCAAATTTAATTCAAAAATAGAAATATTAAAGCGATTATTTACGAAAATGAAAAATCCCACTTGTTACCTCATTGGAGTTATAAATACTTCAGCACAGGTAAAATTCTCACTATGTATGACATGTATAATACCTGTTGGAACATACAGGTAGAGCGCGCTACTCAACCAGAACCAGATTTTTAATCAATAACGAGGCCACAACAATACATTAACTACACGGAAGTATAATAGTTTATGCGGTGGGTGGGTTAATTTTTGGTGATTTCTTTTTTTTTTTCATTGGAAAATCGATGGATTTTCCACTTTCAATCAAGGAGTTAAAAAGGAAAATTAAAGATTTTCAGGTAAAATCAGCATACTTGGTTAGATATCAAGTGTTAAAACGGCATTGATTTGATACCCCTTGTGTTAATACGATGATAGAGTTGTTTGTAGGTCATATTGATGAAAAATATGTAGGATTTCAGTGGTAAATCCATTAAAAATATTACCTGCAATAATTATTTTCCCTACTGATTATTTCTTTTAATTCATCAACGGACATACACATATGTGCGTGTTGTATTATTTGATCTCGTTTCATTTTTATCTTTGTTACAATATCATCTTGAAGTTGTTGATGTTGTTTGTCCGTCAGTAGAATTTTATCATTACCCCTAGCTCAATGGTTATTTTAATGTGGAAATTCGGTGAAAATAGAATATTTTTCCCTGAAAAAAATTTCTGATAACGGATTCAAGGAGATCTTTGTCGTGGATGGATACTCGTGCGTGTTGATACATTATTAAAAAGCTAGCTTTTCAGTTATAAATCTGTTCCGTGTTTAATGGGGGAAATTCCTGAGTGATCCAGCAATAAAAAAGTAAATTTTTTTATCATTGCTGGTGATTTTAATTGATTGAAATCATATTTTGTGATTTGATTGGTGATTTTTAGTCATTTTTTTGTCTTGAAAATCAAAGATTATCCCATTTTGAATGATTTTTTGCTGGTCTTAGTTGAAAATTTCAAAGAAATTTTACGGTCAAGTAGTCGATTTTTCATGTTAATTTCTGTAGACTTTTCTTGTTAGGAATTATTTTTGATTTTCAATTAAAATCTATGACGAAAATCGTTTACGACTTCACATCTAACGTCATTTGTAATTGTTCCCCTCGAAGATCAACCAAGGAAAACCCTGTCAGTTATTCTAAAATTCATCATTGTTATGCGTCGATTAGTGGTTTCCAAGTAAGTTTAATGAGGTGGATTCATCACGATGAGACTCCCCGGGGAAACATTTGGGGAAAACGTGTATAGGATATATCCTAGATCAGCGTTATCTGATTTTGAAACGTCAATTGCATAACTCCCTAGCACTGCATCACAAATATCGTGTATTGCAATAACTGATGATATATCAACGTTGCCGGGTGATCTGTGTTTGTTGTTTTAGAATACTGAATTATTCGACAGTAGAATTTCCATGGGGGGATTTATTTTAAACCAAAACGCGTGAATCTGTGGAAAGAATTCGTCAATGAGTTTCTTCAGCGACGCTTTCATCGCTGGTACATCCCATCCTGGAAATTTCATAAATGGTAAATTGTCATCGGTGCGTGAAAATACTTTTTTGAACACCTGCTTAGTTAAAGATTTATCTTCATATACAAACGAGAGTAACCTATCATTGAGGAAGTTCATATCGGAGATAATTTGATTTAGTTGACGTTGTTCTTGTTTGATTGTCTCACGTAGAGTTGTTAAATCGAGTAATAGAGATCGTTGTAGATGTTCTCGAAGTTGGTTTAGTTTTGTTTGGAATGTTTGTTTCATCGTATTGAAGATACCAGTAAGACTTTTTTCTGTGATTATAAATACACCTTGATCACCAAGAGCAAATCGTCATATTATTCTACCATACTCGTTGTATTCGTATTTTCTAAGTGCATCAGTTTCTCTTCCGTCGTAGACATCATATGAATATTTTTCATAAATATCTTGGGGTCGTAGAAAACTAATGTCGAAGTTGTAATTGAACTTGGGGTCAACAGCAGGTAATTGATCAGTGAAGAAATCAGATTTTACGGGTTCAGGTAACTGAAAATGAACCGCAGGAAGACTATTCAACCAGTCTGTATGAATCCGTGGGAAGAATTCGTCGATGGTATCGCTGAGTTTTTGACGCATCCATAGTACGTTATATCCTGGAAATTTAAAATCAGGTATATCTTGAACTCGGATTTTATACTGTACTGCAAATTGTGTTTTCGTTGCAGGATTAGTAGCACTGAGAATAAGTTGAATAATGAACTGATTATAATTTTTTTCGTCAGAGATAATTTTATTAGATACCTCTGTGTACTTGATGACTTTATCTCGGTCAGGTGGAATTGTACTCATTGCCGTTATTATATAACCTCTAAATCGCTCGAAATCACTATTCATATTTGTGATCTGTTCAGTAATAATTGATTTGAAATCTTCATTAGAGCGTCCAGTAGTATGAGGTTGTTCCAGTGTCCATTTTCGCAGAGTATCAAAATTATGATGACCAATCGGTGTATTATATCTTAAATAACCAACACCATCAGGATGAACAGCATCAGGACCAACAAAATATTTAATATTAAACCCGTGATAATTTTCGTCGGATATAAATTCGCCATCGATGGATGTTGAGATCAACATTGACAATTGCGAATACGCGTTGGATACTATGGTGAGTTTAACAACATTGTTATGTAGGTTTCGTTGATATCATGATGATATTTTTTTGTTATTCCGGTAAATACTCCAGCGAGTGTTGCTGCTGCGGATATACAAATTGGAAAAAACAACTGGAGCTATCATGGTCACTGAAGATAGTATTATTCCAGCGCTGGCAATTAAACCAGCTACCGAGTACACGGTTACGTCAATGACGTTGATTCTTCGTTGGTATTTTTTTACTTTTACTCGGTATTGTTCAGCGAATATTCCTAAGCTAGTTTGAAATTCTTTGACGGTATCATAACGGTATTTAGATACTGAAGGTATCGTTGATGACATTTTTATCTATTAACACAGTAAACAATTTCAATTGAATCTCTGAAAGAATTTCTAAGGGATTTACCAAAGGATTTTCAGTTGAAACTTTTTAGTTTAGTTGTTTACTTAAATCCGCTACGAATTCCACATACCACGACATTGAAGCCCTAGCCAAAATATTATCCGTGGATGTTATCGTGAATTGTTCAATTGTATCCTTGTCGATGATCGTTGATATCGTATTTTTGACCCCAGATGAATTCGACGATGATATATTAAATTGAGTTGGTGTCACTAGTGTTAATCGATAAATACCCTTGACGGTTGCAGTGATATGTAAAATGTTGTTTGTAGGTGTCCACGTATATGATCCGTGTTGAGTCGTGTATACTACGTTGTTGGTTTTATCATGAGGGATTTTTGTTTTTTCAACAATTGCTATCATCCTTGTTGCATCCGCTACGATGGCATTGCTGCTCGTTTTAAGATCATCGATGGATTTTTTGATAATCGCTATGTGATCTTAAAATGATCTATCTTCGATGCCAACTCCTAATCGATTATAAATATCGATTATATCGTCAATGGATTTTTGTTGATTCGTGGTGATATTTTCCAAAGTTGTTTTAATATCGTCTGGTTTCACATCCTCACCAAAAAATTTGTCGATAGCGTCATCGGTTTTTTTAAACTTTTTACGCAAATTATTAAATTTTCTTTTGGTGCATCAATGACTCGCATTTTTCCACCACCACCTTCGAGCGTCATAGATTTATCACTGAGAATAACAGCAATTGCTCTAAATCCTCCAGCAGGAGGATTACGAACACGAGCTTGAAATTTTACATCAACAGTCGAGTGTTTAGATAGATCAAGATGTTGCAGCGAAAAGTAAAAAATCGAATGCAATCGTTTAAAATCCAGCTGTGATATTTGTAGTCCAGTATCGACATTTTGATCACGACCCATATAAGACCACTTAAACTCGTCCTATTTGATTGTTACCGTAATCGAGAATAAGTTGTTCTGCTGGTTCTTGCTGATTGTTTATTCGCAATGATACTTCATCGACATCAAAATGATCAAATATCATATGGGACCGCAGTTGTAAACTATCATCTACCGCTGTTTTTTGAATCCGCGATAAATTTTGCAGTGCAACAAAGACATGTCTTGGCGCGGAAACATTTCTCGTTAACGCAAGCTGCCAAGTAAAAAACCCAGTAACCTGACTGGTTATTATAGATGTTGCAACATCAGACCAACTCAACAACAACTTTCCTCCATGATCCATAAAAGATAGCAACCGCGTTTCAACAGCCAGCGATGGAGTCATAATTGGCATCCATAGCGCTAATTTTGTCAATTCCACCTTACCATCCGCGATCGGATTAGCACCACGATGAAGAGCATAATCATCAGTTGATCTTTGCGTTAGCACTACAGTATGACTAGCACCAAAGATAACTCTTCGTACATCTCTACAGAATCCAAATATATGAGATAGTGGAATCGCACATGAAAATCTACCAAGGTTGTCTATGTTCTTTTTTCGCGCTGCAAATCCTGCGATGTAAGTATCACTTTTATTAATAACAACAGGTTCAACATCAGCATCATCATTAGCAGCAGTAACCTTCTTTGGTCGTCTTATTGTAAACGGATTATGATCCGCGTGATCGGTAGTATCCTTCGCAAACATCATTGAATGACCCGCAGATTTAATAAAATCGTCAGAGTATCTAGCTAAACCCATTATTGTGGTTGCAACATCAACGTCATTATCGATAGATTCAATTCTAGTAGAATTAATTGTATACTCCGCGCTGTTAAATAACGCCATTATGCCATTGTTGACAAACCCGATCAGAATATTTTCGAGGTGATCAGCAGCAGTAAATGGAGTACGATCATGCTGTAATAGTCGTCCCTCTACTTCTATGTAAGCTTCACACGGCAAGAAGTATTTAGATGTATCATCAAATCTAAGTTCAATTCGTGATCTTGTATCTGGATTCTGAGCATTATACGAAAAATACTGATAATCGCGTATAGAATCATTTTTTCGTACAGGAGCATCTACATCAAAAGCGTCATAGATTTCCTGTTTAAACATTATACTATAACGTCGTGGATCTAAATCATTAATCGTTTTAGACCGGAACCAGCAATTAATCTCAACCTCGCTTTTGCTATTTTATTAATTGCGCTACCTATTTTAGGTGGCATTTGATTCGTAGGTTGTAATTTACTGGGTTTCTTTTTGAGGTAAAACCTCTTGCCAACGACATAAGCTTTTCTTTGGCAGCATCAAACGCATCAACGGCCTTGTTGCCAACTTCGTTACCAATTGTATCACCGAGAACCCCAATAGCTTTTGACGCTATTTCTTTACCGATCGGTAACAACTTTGGAACAACTCGAGTAAATAATCAAGTGACAACATCACCGAGTCCATCTCCATATGTCACCTTGTACACTGGCAATCGTGAATTTACGACATAAACAGGTCTTGCTCTGCTCATACTACGATGTACTATCATTTTATTTAAATGCTATATATCTAATCGATGATCAATCGCGGCGATGAAACATCCATAGGATTTTCAGTCGCTGTAGTAATCATCGGTAAGTTCATCGATGAAACTACGATATAGACCAATATCCATTACACGAGCTTGAAATAACCGTTTACAGATTTCACCAGCTTCGTTAATTATCTCCGGAGAATTATTTCCAGCTAGTTTTCCTCCAATGAGAACTTCTAACCGTGATATATCATCGAGGATACTTCTTGAACAGGGTATATTACCACCGTGATAACCCTCGCCGGTAAATTCTTCATGAGATTCTTCTTTAAGTTCTTCTTGGGGTTGAGGATCTTCCACAACAGGGTCTTTTTGTCTTCGTGTTCCTCGCCCTCGTCCTCGTCCTCGTGGACTTGGTTGTATACGTTTTCGTTCTTCTGCTCGTTCTTGTTTAAATCGTTCTCGTTCTTCTTTCTCTCGTTGTTTTTGTTCGGTTTTTAGTCGTTGTTGTTCAGATACTAATAAACCTTTTTTTCCCTGATTTTTGAGATATTCTCGTTCAACAGCAGCCAAATATGCCTGATATATGGGATCATCATTCTCAATTTGTGGTAGTTGATTTCTAATTTTGTAAACTGCTTTAGCAAAATCACCAACGTTTTTGATATAACCATTTTGTCCATATGTTAGATAGTTTTCTTTAGTGTAATATCCCAGCGCAGCAAACTTTACTAAATCAGTTATATCATCTTTATCAATCTTCGCTAAAATTTCCTGAGTAAATTTATCTCGTAGCTCTTGAACTCTATTATCTGGTTTTTTAGGTTTAACCTATGGTTTAAATTCCTCTGGTTGTCTCTCTTTTATCGCGGTTACAACTTCTCTAGTTGCCGTAGTTATAGGCTTAAATAACTGTTCAGTATCAGCGGTAAAATCTAACTTTGCTTGTTGTCGAGCTTGCAAATTATCCCTGAAAGAATCTCTCACCGGGCGAAATTTCTTGATCGCAGACAACCGTTCTCTAGTTAATCTAGTTGTTTGCGCTTCTCCGACGTTTGCCATTTATATAAAAAATATATCGCTAATTCATCATCGTATCTATGGCTAATTCGGTTAGCTTCATAGCAGCAGAGGGTGTGGTGACAACGACATTGGCGTCGTTTTTTTTTTTAATTCTGATTTTACCGAATGGACGCTTCTATTAAACATTTATGGGGAAGCCTTGGATTACCAAAAAGACGCCTGTAACGGCTTGTCGGATTCACCCTCTCTGCTGCTAGACCATTTATCGTTGTATTGCGTACAACGTTACCTAGGGTGAATACATGTTTTTCTAGTTAAGCAACTCAATATGCATCTCGTCGTAGATCACTTGCGGCGAGAGAAACTAAAAGCACGGTATACTGGATTTTCACTCTAATACTCACTCTTCTGTGGATTTATTTCTTATGCTCAACTGACACACTGATCATTGGATCTTGTCAATGAGTGAACGTTCTCCATTTTTGTATCCAGCCATAGGGCTGTCTGCAGCTGTCTGAAGCTATCTGTAGCTGTTTGCACTTATGTGTGCGGATTTAACAGGCTGTCTGGCCGTCTGTGCGTCTATTTGGATATGGAAGACGATGTAACCATCATGGTCGTACAAAGATGAAACCGCAAATTTGTAAACGTGTCGGCATGGCGGCTCCATGATGGGTGTAAGTGGCCGATACAAGTTTGGGCCAACCCAAAAAATCAGGATAACTGTGTGGTTTGTCAGTGGACGATCTTGTATTCCTTAACATAGCCATTATGTAAACAATTTCAAACATCGTATCCGAGTTGTGTTTGTTACTTGCTGTTGCTGAAGATGATATAATAATTGCAATACCAATAGCAATATTATTATTATTATTATTATTATTATTATTATTATTATTATTATTATTATTATTATTAGCTTAGATGTTTTAAAAACTAACTATTTATATAGAATATATTATACAAACGTTTCACTTTCAGATGCAGGAATTAGTTCTAAATCCGTTTGCATCGGGGAGTCCGTTGAGGTGTTCCAAAACATTGCATCGCCTAATTTCAACATAAAAATTTCCGTTTACAAAACACGTGCTGACAGAGAAGATCTGATTGGCGTGTGGTTTGTGCAAAATTCGAGCAAAGATGCTTCGATTTGGGAAACATACAAGGCAAAACTGTTGTTTGAAAATGGAACTATTTTGATACGAAACATTATTGCAACGGACGAGGCGACATATAAGATTTTATATGATATTGCTGGTAATACTGTGGAAATAAAAGTGCAAATATATGTACTAGGTAATTATTCAATCAAATACGTTTAGTCCTGACATTCTTTTCCATCCTTACTGCAACGTATCTATTAAATATTTAACATAATGTCAATACTAAACAGTTTTTGTTGTTTATGTTTGAATATATCCCCTTCTCCTTATTACATTTCGACCATATTGATCCTATTTACAGTGTTTCCCGTTGCATTTTTAATATACCAGTTTGCTTTCAATGTAAGCGACACACACACACACACACACACACACACACACACACACACACAATGCACTGCGTATTGGGTAGTTCTGGCAATGCTGTCACTAAGTTTTCATGGGTTTCAACAATTTTCAGGGTATCTTTCGTACAATGTTGTATTGAGTTGAAATATTTATTTCCTCGAGTTTTCCTCTTTATGATATATATATATATATATATATATATATATATATATATATATATATATATATATATATATATATATATATATATATATTATATATATATATATATATATATTTATATATATATATATATATATATATATATATATATATATATATATATATATATATATATATATATATATATATATATATATATATATATATATTTATATATATATATATACATGTATACATACATATATATATGTATACATACATGTATATATATGTTAAAAGTATTACCCGAAAATGGAAATATGCATTGTTTCTGAAAAACTACTAGAGATATTTAAATGTTTTAATTTATATGTTAAACATGGTTTGTCGTTTTTCTTTTGTCTTGTACTACACTTCATTTTGTATCCCTTTAGAACATGCAAACAAATACACATCATCGCTTGATACAAGTATTGTTAATTTTATGTCAAAGACATGAAACACGTAATGCATCACCTAAAACCTCTTTAATTTATCTTAATGTAACTTTGTGTCATCATTAATAATTTATTACATTTTCAAATTATTTTTGTGCTCCTGTTAATTTCTGTCACAGTGGACAGATATAAAGAAATTCGAAATTGTGACCTTATAAATGCAACCGTTTATCATGAATAGTTAAGGATTGTACTATATTAAATATAAAAGGTTTGTTAGCTCAGTATGTGTATTAGATTAATTGAGAATTCGGCGAGACGCGATTATAATTTATTAGTGACTTTTTTGTCACTTTTTTCAATCATGCGTGGGCAAAGCCGAGCCCTAGCTACCGGGCTCGATGGATTAAAATTTCACAAGTTTCACCTTTATTCTACATTACGTGCATCCTAGTAGCTTATATTTTGCTTGATTGCACACACATGAGGAAAGCATATATTTATATACTAATGCACATCAGTATTTAATTAGTGTACTTATTGAAATTTGTATTTCCCTTAATATACTTAAGTTAATATAAGAATCTCATAGACTTTAATTGCAAAATAAAGCGATCAATTTATGCAGCTATTTATTATACGAAAATGTAAAACTGCCTTATAATGATAAAGCTAAACATATTGTATCTAAATTTAGAATGTACCCAGAGAATTGAAAATATGCAGGTATGAATAGTATCGCTTATGAAACTATCATATTGTTTATCTAACATTGACAGCACCACCAACTGAGCCATGCAAACTGAAGATAAGACACGAGGAAAACACGAGGTTTTTGATAGCCTCCTTAGATGATCCAGAATATTGTGGAAAGCCCACAGTGTCTGTCTTCTGGATGGACATTCCTGGTATTTATCGCAAAGTTAGTAAAGTATTTTGACCCTCAGTGTATTTGTCGATATAATCAACAATCCATCTATATAAGCGTTTCGTGTCGTATTAATGTATGTAAGAATTTAAATACATTGCATAAAATAACTGGTCTACTAGAGGCCCAAGGTGACGTAAAGAGCATTACAATACCATTTGGGAGGAAAGTGAAGGTCTAACTTACGATATTTGATTACTTTCTGAGGTGAACAAACTGTTTCCTTTGTGCAGTTTCAGTAGTGATCAGTTAAAACGAATTAAAGCATTAATGTGTTTATTATTTATATTTTTACGACCCGCGTTGTTTGTCAATTTCTATGAGCAGATAAACCTAAATCATGCAAAATCAACATTGCATCACGATCGTTATTGCAACGTTTTGCATATGATGTACTACGTTATATATCGGCACTCTTTATCAATTAATATTATCTACATATCAGCGAAACGAGTACCTTAGTTTAAAGATCCGTTCAACAAATCCAGTCATGGAAAGAAAGTGTATTATTTAAGCGTTGATCGCCATAAACTTTATCATTATCGTCATCTTCAGCAAATACATTGGTTTGTAGAAAAATCAGTATCCTGCATCAAATATAGTTAAAGAGTTGTTTAAGGTAGTAATATGGTTGATCATTATGGATAAATTTGTGCTGGTACACCCATTGAAAGGACTTTATAAGTAATAACGTCAAAATACTCATTAATATTGGGTTGGTATATCCCTCTTTGGAAATTGAACATTTTAATTTTTTTTTTAACATGCTTTGTCATTATAAGTGCATATTATTATAGGTTACCTATTTACCGTGGTATCTATTTCCGGCGATACGTATCACTGTACTTTTCACTGTTACGGTATTTTTTAGTTTACATCAGAATGGAATGATCTGAAATTATTGAGGAATCTCGGTTAGTATTTAATAATATTTGCATCAGGTTTTATAAAAATATTAAAAATAAATATTATTCATTTTAAAACATTTGCAGTAGTCACGTATTACTTTTGAATGTTACATATATAGTGATATTTGTGATCCACATGTCATACGTATTTCGATGGCTGCGGGTGTTAAATAATTGTGTATGCGAGATATTATCTTGTTAACTTGCCGTGACTTAAAACATTTTTTTAATGGCCCAGCATCAGGGACGTAATTGGGGGTGGGTTGAGGTAGTGGGAGGGCAAATTGCTCTAGTCTTTATGCGTTGCCTCCCACCCCTGAATCTTGTTTCACCCCTACCTAAATCAAGTTTTGCCCTTCCCCCCCTGTGAAAAATTAAAATGATGATGTCCCTGCAGAACATCATTTATGATTGATAAATGGCATAATATTGACTTCCGTCCAATTCCAGATATGTGGTAAAACGTCCGTACGGTTTAATCATTAATGTGCATGAGGATAGTTAAACAAAGTTGGGGGCCCCGAGTGACCGAGTGGTCTAAAGCGCTGTCCGTTACGGACCACTGCCATCTCACCTCTGTCTGCGTGTGTTCGAGTCTAAGATTCGGCAAATGTAGTTATGTGAGAAAGCTTGCCAGTAGCTTCTCGTGGGTCGGTGGTTCTTTCCGGGCTTTGTCCGGTTTCTTCCTCCACCATTAATACTGGCCGCCATGTATAGCCTATATTGTGCTGAAAAATGGCGTTAAACCATTAAAAAAAAAAAAAAAAAAAAAAAAAAAATAAAAAAAAAAAACAAAAAAAAACAAAGTTGCATATTGTCATAATAGAATTAGCATATATAGAACATAACATAACACGAATGCTGTGAATAGCATTTGCTCTGAATGCGTGCTTGCACTGGAGCTTGATCATGCCATGAATATTGTTAGGAGGTAAAGCCATTTAAAACATGACCCATACCTGTTTTAGAGTATTTGGTGTCGACAGCTTGCTGAATCTACCAGTGTAGAAACTCTCAGCTATGAAAAAACACCCCATGATGTGATTGTAGAAACATAACACCATGGCGATCACAACGATGCAGAAATTAGAGAAATAATAACCTGGATTTCTTTATCTGATCCAGATAAAAACAAAGTGTTTAACAATAATATATTTACTGTGGTTGCAATTATATAAGATTTTTTGATTGTATAGTAGAATGCGTTCAGTTAAGCAATTGAAGCAAATCAAGCATAACGATGGATATAAATACCAATCCATATGGTAGAAGACCTAACATATTCTAGTTTTTGGTATTTATAAACCACCCATATATATATATATATATATATATATATATATATATATATATATATATATATATATCGAGGATTGAGGTGCATACCGAAATCAAAATATGTTGCAGCAGAGTCTGTAATAAAGTTTAGAATCAAAGACAGCCAATGTGTTTCACTTGCATTCCTGTCGGTGTTACATCTCACTAGTGATCATACAACCCGGTAGGGAGGTACCAACAATATTTGAATGAACTCGGGTAAGATAATATATATTTCCCTGTTCAAGGTACTATGGCCACACTAGATACAACTGAACTTCATCCCATTACGGTTAATGAGTTTGCTTGGAAGAATTAGTTTTGTGTCCTTACATTATCGCCATATATGCCATATATGCAAAACAACTTTACTCTTGCATTCTCACCATACATGTACATTAACAATACATGGCGGACCTAGAATACTCTTTTGTTCAAAGTGAGATGAATAGTTCTGGGTCGTGGTATCAATATATATAGGTAATTAATCTTTGCTGGCTGCTTAACCAAAACATTATATAAATACAGATAATGTTTCCATGCAAACGTTGCTTGCACTTTTTGACCATGCAATAACTGCTTGATGACTACGACTGAATCAGTGAAAAACTATTTGGATATTCAGCGCGGAAAAACATGAGTTGAAAATTCCATATGTTATGTATGCAGACCTCGATTGTTTGGTTATTCGAATAACTAACACAATTGGTGACTATCAGCATGTTCCATGCCATTTTATAATTACTGTAGTCATAAGTGAATAACAACTGAGGAATTAATGTTGTATCATCCTTAGGGCTCCGTTAAGAGATTCTTAAATGCCTTGAGAAATGGCTCTCATCGCCTGCAGACATTGGTACAACTAATCAAGGAATATGCGAGTTTTCTAAGGCCGTTCTTTATTGTATCTGCAGTAGAGCTACAGCTTCACTGATTCCAAAGTTGATAATCACTGTCAAAGTAAAATGTCTCCGATTGCATTGGATGGGTAGCAGCTCTGATGGGGTACCTATCGTGCCACTTTAGGGTCAGGTCGCCCACCTTTGGTCCCCACATGCATCAATTTCTCACCTGTGGCTCCAAGAAGTTGTTTATCATTGATAACTGGTCTTAAAAACTCGGCGAGTCAGGCCTTGCCTATCAAAACATGTGCAGACTGAATTCCGCAGACTCTGCGAACGAAACCGATAGTTAGTTCAATGGGCAGAAAAGCGATCCCCAGCATCAAGCGCACCGAGTGCATAGAACAGGACGAGGTATGTAGGTAGTCATGGTTATCAAGTGCATCTGATTTCATTTTCATTTTCAGTCGTCTTGACCTTTTCTTACTACTAGATCCAGATGGTCTTGGACAAGAGAGTGAGGTCGACCACGTGCAATCCTCCCTCACTTTACACAACGTCGAAATCACACCGGAACCCGTACCCGCAAATCTGAAGATAAGCAGCTCAGACCGAATGGCCGTTATTCTCTGACACGGATCAACATTTCGGTTCAGCAGCCACATGAGCGATTAAAAAGCTCTTTTAAGGATTTTCACTTCTCGCCTCCATGGCATGAGGTATCAGCGGTGGATATACTACAAATAAAAAGAACACCCTCGATGCATGGAACAAGCCCACCGTTTTGGACAGATGTGGTTCTGACGGATACCAGAGGAGAACTGCCCTGCTTGGCAGAAAGCTAGCCATATATAGCACCAACATTGTAGCTTTGGGTGAAACTGGTCATGCAGAAGAGGGCGAACTTTGTGAAACGGGAGCTGGCTACACCATCCGTTACAGCGGAAGAGGAAGGGAGGAGCGACTTAAGGGATAGTAGGCGTTGCAATGAAGTCCGTATTTGCTAACAAGCTAGCTGGACGTCAGAAGGATGTGAATGACAGGCTTATGACCATGACACTCCCCTGTCGTATGGAAGAAAGTATGTCTCGAAAGTCATTGCCTACGCTCCAACCATGGACAATACAGATGAAAGAAAGGGAGGGTTAATTTTATGAAGAACGCCACTCTATCTTAACTTATGTTTCCAAATATGACAAGCTTACCATCTTTGGTGACCTCAATGCAAGAGTCGGCTCTGACGACTTCTCCTGGGAAAGTACCATTGGAAAGTTTGGCGTCGGTCGCTTCAACAGCAATGATCTATTGCTTCAGACCTGCGCATATTATCAATTGTTCATCACTAACAGCCTTCCGCCTCCGTACACGCAATAGAACGACATGGATGTATCCACGAACTAAGCACAGGCATCTCATTGGGAACTAAGCACTGGCATCTCATTGGGAACTAAGCACTGACATCTCATTGGTTACGTAATAGTTAGGAAGAGGGATAGGCAGGATGTACGGTTGACCAAGTCCATGTGTGGCGCATAATGATGAACTGACTACCTCTTTGTAGTCTCCAAGCTAAACATCCGTATTAAACCTAAGAGACGCACACAAGACAAGGAAGATTTGCGAAAGGTTGAACATCGCCACGCTGCAGAACTCGATCTACAAAACATTGTCAACACTACAGAAAAGTGTCTTCAATCCATCCCTTTGGACATCCAGAATTTGGAAACAGACCGGGCGACTCTTAAAGAGCTGGTCTACAAGACCGCAACATAGATTGTAGTGCCCTCCCCTAGCAATCACAACGATTCATTTGATGATAATTGCTCAAAACATCAGCCAGCTGTTGGATGAAAACTTCACCAACACAAATCATACCTAAATGATCCAAAGGCCACTTTTTCAAAGAAATATGCCAATACTAACATATGTAAGATTGTTCAACAGAAACTTGAGCAGATGCAAGTCTCCTGGTTGAGTAACAATGCTATTGAGATCCAAATGTACAATGTCAAGAAAAATATGGAGAGTTTGTATGAGGAGATGAATGAAGTATATGCACATTATCATCAGGATTATCCTCTCCCATCATTGCGGATTGGAAACACGCTGATCACAAAAATAAAATCATCGAAAAGTGGGCTGAGCTCTACAGCTGTGTTCTCAACCACTTAGCATCCATCACTGGTGAAGCCATTGGTTGTCTGCAACAATTACCAGTTAATGAATCACTGGATATCCCACAAAATATATTAGAGAGGAAGCCACACATCTGCTGTCGTGTAGCTAGTCCTCTGGTTCAGACTCAATAGCAGCAGATATAAAGAAGGTTGTGCAGCTCTGACTCAAAAGCTGCATCAATTGTTTCATCGCCTGTGGCACGAAGATACGATCCCACAGAAATGCGAGGACGCTAACATTATACACCTGATGAGAGCAAAGGAAGTCATAAGGCTTGTGGCAACTACTTTGTTCTCCATCGCAGGCATATTGCCAGGATTCTCCTCAAACTGTCTCAGATCACACCTTGACAATATACTCCTACCGTGAAACCAATGCTGATTACGGAACCGTCGACATGTTGTTCGCTGCTAGGCACATGCAATAGGAGAACTATAAGCAGAATGCTAATACTGTCTCTTCCCACTTCGACCTCAACAAAGCCATAGACACTATTAGCAGAGAGAGTTTGTGAACGATAATGGCCAAGTACGGATGCCCAAGGTAATTTATCACCATGGTGCAGCAATTCTACGAGAGTATGATTGCTAGAGTCCGGAATAATGATGTTAGATCAGACCCCTTTCCTGTCTCACACGGAGTGATGCAGGGTTGTGTAATGGCGCCAACACATTTCAGTGTCATGTTCTCAGCCATGCTTACTGATGCAGTCGGAGATGGTGAAGTGGTAATCTGCATAAGGTACCGAATTGATGACAAACTGTTCAACTTCAGAAGGATCCAAGCAAAAGCCAAGGTCGCAACATGCATCACAGGAGATCCGCTTTGCTGCTGACTACGTCCTCAACACTGATTTTGGAGCTGACATGCGCCGTCGACAAGTTATCTGATGCTTACACAAATCTTGGCCTTACGAACAGTACCAAGAAGACTGAAATAATGTATCAGCCAGCCCACAGGAAACCATATGCTAAGCCGAATATCACAGTCACCCGTTACAGGCTTATTGCAGTGAATACTTTCACTTATCTTGTCATCACTCTGTACCAAAACGTCGTACTCGATTACAAAGTTAATGCCAGGATTGCAAAGGCCAACACATCATGTCGAAGACTACACGCTAAGGAATGTAACTTAAATTTCATTAGTCTACAAAGTCTAATGTGTACAGAACAATAGTACTCCAGCGATAGTGTACACCTGCGAAAACTGGACGTTGTATCAGCGCAATGCAAAGAAGTTGAACAACTTCAACAAAACGTGCCTCAAAAAAACTCCTCCACATCAAGTGGCTAGACCGGAGGTCATTGTCCACGCAGGCTTGCCCAGTATCTACAAGATATTGATGCAGTTACGATGGGCAGACCATATAGCTCGCATGTCAGACCTTAGGCCTCTCCAAAACGATATTGTTCCTCTTATGCTTATACCAACCCAATATGTTAGGTCTATACAATAATGTTAAATACTGGTTCAAACCCATATAGATCCAATCCATGATGCCGGCCATAATGCTAACTAATCTCATGGCCACATAGCTTCCATAGTAGCCATCGCTATCAAGGGCACATTCGCAGATGTCTTATTCAAAGATCTTTTTATTCAAGATTTTTACTTCCTTTTATCTTAAGAGCCATATCCATATTCCAGTGATTTCGGACATTTAAGAGATTCTAAAACTCCATGAACATATAAAGTCACATTAATTATATATTTATTTCATTCCAGTTTAAATAGGGTATTGAATTATAACAATACAATATATATATATGGGATGAGACCTGTTAGAGCAAATGAAAAAAGCTTTAGCGAATTCTGTGTTTTTGTGATTATTCTTTTGTCTTATTATACCGTTGATAAATATCTTCAGGTTATTAATCGAATGAAAGCAACTCCTTTACGTATGATGCAGGTCATACGTTTAAATTTTAATTTTGTTTTAAATGTGACCATTAAATTTGGAGTTTTCGTGATATATCTAGCAATTTAGTAGAGGAAATGAAAACACAGTTGTGTGAAATTTGAGTTTTCGGTACGATTATTCTTTTCTTATATTTTAGTATATTTACAGTTGTCATATTAAATGAGAGGTTCTCTTCTATAATAGTGGTCAAGTCACGATGGATAAATAACATTCGTTCACTGATTACATAGCTAATACGGTTACCTTTCATTCTGCCATCGCATAGTAGAAACATTTACGGTACTTCACTTCCAATATTAGATTACATAGTTACCGTTTATATCGGCATATGCGAGCATTGTGAATAAACATGTGATAAAAGTTAACATTTATATAACTAAGTTTTTTAAAATATAGAATCGTTCTTGTAGTTACGCATCTTATTTCACATTAAATATTATTCAGATTGTACTTTAAATGTAATTCAAGAAACATTACGTACAATCGTGAGAAAAAAGGAAAATAATTCGCAAGATACAACAATAGCAGTGTCAATCCAGGTATGTAACAATTAAAAGGGCTTCACGTAGTGGATTAAATTTACATGGATTGTAGGTGTTATATTAATTACCTCTTGTATACCTACAAATAAAGTTTATTCTTAAAGTAGGATTGAAAGAAAAGCTGTGATGCCAAAGTAACATAATGAATTGTGACGAGTGCTGTGATTTTGAATGTAAGAAAATATTGATTTAATAAAAGATTGATTGCTATTAAAATATAACTAGAACGGTTAGCAACATAATACAAATCCATTACAAATCTACTACAATGCCAAAAATAAATTCAGCTTCGTAATGCACAGATCGACAAATTTAATATTACAAATTTGCATGAAAAGCAAATATTACAAATCTAACCCGAAAATATATTCTATTGCAGAGCAAATCAATACTAGAGTTACTGCCTGGGAAGGAAGCTGGTATATATTATGCCTGTTTTGAGGGTGACGCCCTAATGTGTGCGAAAAACGCAACGGAGTGGAAAAAATGCCAACACATTACTTTAGGATCTATAGGAGGAAGTACGACTTTTTATTTGTTGTATCAAATACTTTATCACAAATTTTCTGCTTGCATTAAGAAAAAAGGCAATGATAATGATAATTTCTTTCAAGTTTACAGCATTTTGCATTTCGATGTAAATAATGCGAACGTTCTGATAATCTTTCCTCCACAAAACTATCTAAACATTGAAACATTTCAAAGTTACCAAAGAAGACAATGCCATTGGTCAAGTATTTTATTTTACTCAATCACAGCGCATATGATGAACGCATATTTTACATACATTTTAATTAGAAATAACCTTGTTCATACAGTTATCGGATGTTCATACAGTTATCGGGATCGAATCTTTACTGTTTTGATGTTCTGATCAGAAATATGTGTTCCTTTTAAAGGATGATTGTTGGCAGAATCGTCATTGATCAATTAAATCAAACACGTAGCATGCATGGGCTTGCAAGTCTTCGTAAAAATTTATTCCAACATATGGAAAAGCATCAATGAACACACAATGTTCAGAATTATCAATAATGTGATGACTGGTTTTGTATGTAAAATTCAGGAAAGTTATAATAGATATTGATCGTACATTTACTTTAGAGAAATATATCGAGAGAATCGTATTTTGATAAAACACACATGTTTTCTTCGAAACAAGTATGAGGTCAATCAAAAAGCTTGAAACAGAAATGATTCAATATTAGATTACGGTAGGTTGCAAATCTCAAATGATTTCCTTAGTGTGTACAATTACTGTAGTGCATCCGCTTATTAAACTTAATTTTTAAAAAAGTCTTTCTAAAGAGTGAGATACTTGATATATATACATATATATACATTCATAAAATAAGGTATCAGGAGTTGTTACTTTCGTTGACATCATGCATGACTAGTTATCTTCTTGATTTGGTCGTTACAGCTGCTGTTGTATTTAATTATATACTATATTTAAGGCTCGATTTGTTCCGTCTAGAGACAGACGATATTGCCTCTTAGCAAATGTATGCACGGCTTAGTGATTTGTGGAATGGCTGCCCACTGACAAGTGTATTACACAGATACTTACTAGAGCAACATTTTTCAATTTTGTTAAAAATTATAAAATTAAGCAGGACCTATCTAAATTACTTTTGTTCTGCAATCATATCAAGTACTATCTCTGACACGAAAATCTTCTACATATAAATAAATATCACCTAACGTCAAGGTTATCCACTGCGATTCGCAATGTCAGTGACATCATAAACATTTACTCAGCCCAATCATTTAAAACTAGAGACCAGTTACATTACTCAGTTTAAACTACAGCAACAGTCAACATAAACAGTTCTTTAAAATATCTCTGCACTCGTGATACAGTATTAATAATTAATAATTAATGTGTAAATAATATTAGTAATAAGTATAGTTAACAAAACTATTCAAAATAGTATAAACGGTTGTGAAATGTTTAGTCATTACAATGCGTAGACGTGTGTCTGATACGGTTAGAACAATGAAGATGAAAATTATCAATGCAAACAATAGTCGTGAATTTTCTCAGGTAGATGAAGTAAATTGTTAATACTATTGACATGTTACTTATGTAATCTTCTTGAATAAATTAAATACCAACACACCTACATTTTGAGAAAATATGTTTATTCATATGAATACATTTATTCGATTAAAACGATTAATAAAAGATAATTGGCACCAGAACATTTTTTCAAACCTAAACGAGCCAAACAAAAATTGTATTGGATTACTAGCATGCAAACATTTTGAAGTAAACTTTGAATGTAGTTATGTTGGTGATCTTCATAAATAAAAATGTAAATACATACAATATTATTTTACGAATATGTTTAAAGATATATCGGTGATTTGTCACTATTACAAACTAAATTTATTGAAGATCATAATAATATAAAATCTATTATTTCTTGTGCGAATATGTTTCTTAGATCACTGCAAAATCTCAATGGATTGAACTTTTATTCTAGGGTTTTATAGTAACTAATATCATATAGTCAGCTGTAACATCTAGTAACATATTCGCATATTAACATATTCGCACAAGAAGAATGGTTGAAAAAAATGCATCTTTCTCAACCCATCGTTTAGATCAATGAAACCATTGAAAGTAAAGAACTATCTCTTTAAATACATAAATAAGTATTTATTTTGCAACTAATTGAAACCTGGAAGAAAACCGACAAATATAAATACAGACGTAGACGAAAACAATATTCTGAACATCCAATGCAAAGAAAGATAACAGCTGACTATATGATATTAGTTACTATAAAACCCTTTAATAGAAGTTCAATCCATTGAGATTTTGCAGTGATCTAACTAAGCTGATGTCTTCGAGTAAATGGCAAGTAAAATAGAAGTTATTAAGTGAATTGCCCGGAAGATCGGATTTGATTATTGGACTTCATATAGTACCTTTACAAATCGCAATGTAGTCAAGATACTAAAAGTTGTAAAAAGGCAAGTAAGGTTACACTTAAGATATAAACAAAATCTTTCCATTCGGCTTAAGACGTGCCTGTCAAGTTTTACGAATCATATGGTCTTAAAGCAAGAAGAGCAGGAATGAGTGAAAATCTGTAAGAAGATAACTGGGTGGGATGTCGGATTTACAATACAACCCAACTGATAGTGATATAAATACAATGATTACTGACAAATGATTTGAATAAGAAATGTAGTATGATTAATATGTGCATGTAGATAATCCAAATATTGAATCATTTAACATAAAACGCATAGACGTAATAATGGAAATACAAATTAATGACCATTACATAGTACAAAGACAAGAGTAAATCATGCTCAGTGATTTCACCACAAAAGGAACGATGCTTTGTACTCAAACAGTAAAAATGTAGTAGTTTAGTCATATAGTAAAATGTATTCACAAAAAATAGTGAAATTATGTAAACAAAAAGAACAGATATACAAATTAACTCTACAGTCCGAAAAACACACTTGGTGTTACGAACTCACAAATTTAGCCTACGGTTAAAAGATTACATGTATGGAGTTGTACACTATATCAGCAGCACACTCGGCTACCAGTCACACTGGCCAATCATGCCGTCAGTATTCCAGGTTAGAATCAAGCGATCAGTGCACACCAATCTGTCAGCAACGCCAGATCACCTGCCACTCGACCAGCAACACTATTTCACATCTACGGCTGCTATGGTCTGCTTCACAGCTGATATGGTCATCTTCTGTGATTAGCTCTGCAGCTGATACCACGTTGACTCTGATCGCTGTGGTCAGCTCTATAGCTGATAACACCGGTCAGATATCTATCCAGTTACTCCGGTCAGCTGAAAATATATCTCACACCTTGTATTATGCATGACACGTGCATAAACGATAAAACGTAACGATATTATATACGGTAAGCTATACAGATTACATTATCGGCACAATAATTACAAAATACACAAGTTCAGATGTGATCTTAACCGTTTCTTAAAAAATGCAACTTTGTATTGCAAATATAAATCTCGTGCTAAGTCACAAACAAGAATATACAATATTTTCATATCACCAGCTAGACCGAATCTACATTTAACATATACAAAGATAAACGTGGAAGTACAATAGTTATAACTTATACACAAGAAATTAATAAGTCACATTCCTCTAGAACTAACGATGTGCAACTACTTAGAGTAGGCAACTCAATGAAAAGACATTCCATAATGTCAAGATTATTTACCTACGGGGAGGCATTTATATACAGATATAGACTGTGCACTGGAATCATTCTGTTCTTCCCACTGAAAGCACTTTGCACGTATGGCATAGTATGAGTTGTAGTTGTTGTAGAGTTTAACGCCATTTTCAGCACATAATTGGCTTAACATGGCGGCCAGTATTAATGGTGGACGAAGAACCCGGGACCTCCCACCCCCCCCCGAAAGAACCACCGACCCGCGAGAAGCTACGGCATAGTATGAACCGAGCTCACTATTTCGAAATATTGTATGTATGTATGTATGTATGTATGTATGTATGTATGTATGTATGTATGTATGTAGGTATGTAGGTAGGTAGGTAGGTAGGTAGGTAGGTAGGTAGGTAGATATTGTTTATCGGATATCGTTGTACTAAAATACTAACACCGAGTACATGTATTTATTAAATAAAAAGGATATGTACAATTCCGTGACAGAAGCAACAAGTATTGTGAAATTTAACAACTTGTTTATTTGCCAAGAATGCAAAGTGAAAATAAAACGTTACTTTTCTGTTTTGGAAATTACATCCCAGATTATCCTAGAATTATTTACAGAAGTCCTAATGAGTTAGATTCTAAATACTATTTAATGGTAATGGAAACTAAAGCCAATGCCCGAGGTATTCATGGATCTGTGGCAGCCTGTGTCGTGTCGTAGAGACGTGTCGCAGTCTTTTGTTAAATCATTGTACTACGAGATAAGAATAAAACTTTATTTGAAATATCTCTAAGAATCCAAGTTTATATTTCCAAGAATATAAGTTTAGATGAGCACATTTTATTTGCAGTGATTAAAATATTTTAATAGATTCCAGACCAAATAAATTAATGGACACATCAATAATACAAATGATCCTGCTTTGTTCATAACTCACGAAATAATGTCTTCTAGAAAGACAATCAAGATTACATACTCCTCTATTGGATCCCAATGCCACTAATATAATTTTCTAAAAATGCATTACCTAATGGAAAATAACGTTCTAAAAGGTTCACTATATTTACAAGATAAAATCCTAGTTATAATTAGATTATCAAATACGGAAAGCACAATTTCCTTTACTCAGGCAAGGAGAATAACCTTAACAGTTAATCCATCCTCACTGGGAAACTACTGCCCATGTGATTGTTGTTTACATAATTAAAACGCCAATGACAAAAGTAAACTTGAATATTAGCTTGCTTTAGGACAAGGACACGTCCACCGTATCATATAATGAAATAAGAAATATATATTGCCTTAATTTACAAACAATTAAAAATTAAATATACATAACAAAATAAATCTCTTAAAGATAGTATATTTACTAGGAAGGAAAGGTTGTGGCTAAATTAACGACAGTGATATAAATGTGCAATGCTATCCAGTTCATGTTTTAAGCCTTTAGATATATATCATTGGAAAGATGTATCCAAGGGACAATTGCTCAATCGTGGAACAGTAGGACACAGTGTTCCCCATAATGAGAGTAACATTGGAATATAATACTGATAATTTTAATAAAAAGACTATAATATTACATAAATAAAATATTACATTAGAAATATAGCAGGTTCTACGTATACAATTTTGCATGTATAATGCAACATGTATTGCATATAAAACAAGGTTCAAATGTTAATTGAGAAACTCTCTTCATGTCCTTTACAGACAACAGTCCACCGCCATCACCTGATATACCGGAAATAAAATCAACTAGCTATGGGATTGTTGGCATAGTTATCATTGTCTTATTTGTGGTGATTGCCATTCTAATCATGAAACTAAGGAAAAGTAAGTTTTTGTTGCACATTATTTATTTTATATCAACTGTATTAATGTTGTGTGAAACGTGTAGTATGAGATATCCTGTCATGTTACTTCGCTTTGCTATTTTAATTTGTGATGAAATTAGACTCTTAATTCTCTTCTTTGCTGACATGGGTGATGAATGTACATCGTTGCAAAATGTTCGTATTTGAAGTGCTTAGGGATAATGGATGAAATTTATGTTACGATATGGTATAAAATCGCGAATAGGAACTATACAAATCTTTTCATGTAGGCCTATGAAAGCTAAAGTATTGTCTTTTGTTGTTTATTATCAATATAGTGCCGTTTTAGCTGATCATATGCATACCTGTTTGACGCTAATGATGGGCATCCGAATGTAATTAGGTGGTTGGTAGGTATATAGTTTGGTATGTGCATTTAGTTCAAAGTAGGTAATTCTATTTTTGTTGAAAACACAATCTCATGTTTAACGATCATGTAATAATATTATATACTGGAATAAGTACTGATATTCAGTTGGTAAGGATTTCTCTTAGAATATGAAAATACAATTAAAACATGAATGTCATTTTCACAAAAGAAAATGTTTGAAACAATATATTTAATGACATAGATCGACAAAAGGTTCATGAAACAATACATATTCATTTGATTTCAAAGTAATAATTCTTTTCTATTTACGGCTTAACTCAATACAGAAATCAGACAGCAACAAAGTGAAAAATAGGCTAGATTTAAATCAACTACCTGCATGTGCGCCAAACGATCCATTATGCCACGCATGCGTCTAAAGTAGGTTTAATATATTGGTCGAAAAAGCTCAGTGAACAAATATATATATATATATATATATATATATATATATATATATATATATATATATATATATATATATAATTATGTAATTCCCTCCAATAAAATATCAATATTATTTCACTCTAAAATTCCAGTAATTCACGACATATCATGACACAAAACATAGTTATAATCTTGTAGTATTATTATCTAGCCAGTTAAGTTTATTTTTGCGTTTGCATTCGAACGACTCAACAACTAAGCTAATGGGGTACAACATAGTGTAGGTTACCTTAAAATGAGCAAGCCATTTTAGATACGGACAAACGGGCAGAACTTAGTTTCTCTCAAACAGATATCACTATCCACCCATTGTTAAAGATGAAACATTTTCTAGAGACCTTGAGGAATTGCGTCAAAAAGTATGCAATGGTATGAAGGATCTATTCGACTCGTTAGATATGTATGTGTTACGTGGACGTTATTTGAAATAGTGATACATTTTTAATCGCCATGGGATAAAATACAAAACTGCTTTTTAAAATAAATTTGAAACATCGAGTGCTGTTAACATGTAGTCTCAAATATACGTTACAGGGGAGTATTCTATTGACCTCGTATATGTTTCGGATTCTTCGAACGTTGCTGTTTAAAACAATTAAGTTTCTCGAACGTATTTTACATATATGCATCGAGTAAGTTCTTCAAACAGGTAATATATTTACTAGCGTTATCGTTCTTATGTATTACTTTAAATTCTATCAGTTCCATACTAAATAAGAAAATGCAAACTTGTCCGTCATTAAATAACTAACTGTCCTTCATTTAAAGGTTGGTGGCGTTAAGCAAATCAAACCAAGTTTACAATTTCAACTAATCGCACATCATCATAAAAGATTTTGAACAAAATTGAAACATATAACATTAAAACTGACTATTTTGTTTTGTTGATTAAAAGAGGACCACCAACATATGATCATTTTCCATTTTCATATTATTTCATTTAAACAACGCAATTTTTATCTTTCTTAAGAAATAAGTTTCGTACCATCCTTGTTTAGTAATCTAGAATAACGTTAAAGAACACTCCTATGAGATCAGTGATTATCTTATTTATACAATACATTAAAACACAAAGACTGAAGAATAAAGGTTGAAACAGCAAAGTAACGACATTCTAAAACTCATGTGTAAATGGTATAAACATGTGGCATAAGTATAACCTGGCGATAAAGTTAACCTGAATTATCCATAATTTTCAATATTTATATTTATATATATAATTTTCTATATTTACTTACCACAAGCATCTTTATATCATTTCAAAATGCAACTTTGCATCAACACCTTCATCACGCCTAATTGCATCTTTGGTAGTGGCTTACTGGTGTATGTTGAATGTGTATCTGCCTCCAAAAATAGCCTTACAGACATTTCTGCAAAACCTCTAGTAAGCATCAATATATTTGGCATTTCCGAGAATCGTCTTTACAGTCTGAAACTTTCTTCGGTTGCCTTCCATTTATGAGACAATATACGCTGCTTCTCAAAGCTATGATTTAGTTTTGGACACATTCCACCAGGTCGTTGTCAGTGTCAGTTGCGAACGAAAACATTTGAATATTGTTTTCAGTCTATTTAATGTAGCTTCTTTTTTGGTGCGAATATGCTCACAATCTCTATTCTTTGATCTATAACCATCGGCATGCCTCCATCAAACGCAGTTTTGGATTATTCTTTGAAATTTTATTTTGTTTATATATATATATATATATATATATATATATATATATATATATATATATATATATATATATATATAAATAGTTTCGTCTTATTGCTCGTATGCGTCAACATTGATTGGAATCTATCAATCATGTACATGCCATGTCTACAATCGTAATCCGCTTCTCATTACCATATTAAAATCATCAAATCAGTATTCTCTTGTTGTAACTGGGATAAACAGGTTTCGTGATAATTTGAGACGTATGATGTCGCTCTTAGAACGATAGAACGGCACATATATCTGACGGTATCTGAGATACTACTCGTCGTAGTAGCTTTATAATCTATTGTTTCTCCTACAAATTCCAACTTTCAACCAATCCATATGAGTGCGTTTGATGTTTCCAACAGCACGCATTTAAATTTGTTTGGCACCGTTCCCGAGGACAAGGCTACACCTGTGAATAATATAATACCATGACAATATCACCGGTGTCATTTCCTTAATATTTCTGTAAACGTATGTTATCGACTGTCTTTTTTCAAATATCAAGTCGATATTTAATGTACATATATATTAGCAAGGTCACATAATGGAATCCCAATCTTGGTAAACAAGGGATACCGAAGGTGCATCAACAAGGGATTAGGGCATGAAAGATGAGCTAGCGCCGCTAGAGTAATTCAGATTAAATTATCTGAGGAAATATTCGGAGTGAATCCTAACAAAATGTGTAACATGGATAGGTTACGCCTGAGGAATTCCCGCTTTCCGAACCATTTCTAACTGCCATTATTCGCTTCACAGGTTAAATTGCCATGCATCATGATCATAACAATGTCTGGACTGATATTGGGATCTTTTTATGTTGGATCATGCACGAATATTGCGTTGTTATGTTAGAATCTTATTAAAATATTCCGGTCAACCAATACCCGGTCTTCGTGGCGACTCTACAAAGGCACCCACGTACACAGGATGCTTAATCGAGATTTCAGTGATGAGAATATGCTACGTTTACTTCATGAAGATTTTAGAATCGTGCTCAGCCAAGAAAGAAATCCCTTGCTGTATATCCTCATAGAGTGTGTCAATCACGTACATGCTATTGGGAAGTTCAATAACATTATATGCACCTTCACGATTACACTATTATACGCATATTCTAAGTATTTGGTAAACGCAGTTACGGGAGTGTGGTACAAAGGTTTTATGTTTGGCATCATAAAAACAACGTGAAAAAATTTGCTAACGTGTTTGAAGTCATTGCCGTACCACTCGGGGTTATATTTGCAAAACATCTTACATCTCGGCATGAATACGGGTAATTAATTTCTGAGATCTTGTCGAAACATTTTTTCTGTGGATAAGCAAGCATACATCGCTACTAAGCCCTTATTTAGCGATTCAAACGTACAGTTGCGAAACGATTATTAGGCAGAAAGTACATGCAACAATTGTTGAAGAATCATGAAACTTGATTTAGCGAAAAGGTAACACGTATTCACAAGGTCAGAACAATATTGAACATTACACTTACACGTATTTATAGGCGAAATTCCGGGTGAGACATAATCGGAAACTATGTTTCGGTATCAACATGCACCATGGTAGTTGGAAGGTAGTGTGGCCCGTCGGATCATTGGCCGTATATAATCAAAATGACATTCCAGAAATAGTGTGGCATCCATTGACGAATTATTGATCCAACAACAAGTGGCATACTCTCCTAGCAGAGGAAAATAAAGACATTTTATTAAAGCAAATACAGACGTACGATGCTTATCAATTTTGAGATCAATGTACCCTGGATGAATTTGTATGGGATACTTGTTTGGTACCTAGAGGAGACAAGTTTAACTTTGTGCGAAGTTATACATCCATGTCATGTTCATTTGTCCGATTTAGCGCGTGTGCTAATTCTCGTCTTAGCTGAAAACATGCCACATGCCGATTATCCTTTGAATATTTCGAGACTTGAGCCTGCAGACTCCTTTTGTCTCTTTGTTGTTTCTGCCGGATTCGACTAATGAACCGATGAACCTGGAAGCTTCTACCACAATACTTATATTTTAGGTTTAAGTTCTACATCTTCCTAGATGGGTTTGACCTCGCATGCGTACCTGAATTTCTTCAGTACATGGAAGTGTCTGGTCACAAAAGAGGCAAGCAAACGCCAATGAGGAGGTAGTGACAATCTCGAACACAAGCGATGTCTCGCCTATGTCAACGCAGACATTGATTGTGATGAGCGTCAGCGACGACCTATTAACTATTTACTCCATTGTGACGTTGTCACCTACACGTTAAACGTCTACAAGGACTCGCATGGACAAAAATTAACAGATGAACATGTGTTGAAACAATCTTCATGTGTGATTTATAAGGAATATGGGCCTACAAATCAGACTTGCTCATCCGGTATCAAATCCCCGTTATCATTTTACTCGAAATACGGATTAAAACCTTCTTTTTATTTTTAGCCTAAATCACTGAACTCATCTCTCGATTGTTGGTTCATATTTAATCACAATATCTAATCGTGCCTGACTGAAACCACGAACATATTTTGATTTCAGGTTGTTTTTACAGTAAGAGACCCGACATATCTTACTGAACATGTTGCAGTCCATTAAAGTGCTTGCATGCAAATACAACGAATCTTTAGAGCTGCCCCTTTCCCCTGTTAAGTTCTCCAATTCGTTAATATATTCATGCATTTGGTTACGGGGTTAAAAAGTGCCTGATTTAAGCTCTTTTACTGTGACGTTCCCATAAGAATATTTAATTGTACTGCCAATGATATACATTACCTTGTAAATAATCTTGGTTCGAACAAATAATGTTACTTATGATTAGAACATGGTTCAGAAGCAAATACTTTGTAAAGTATACCTTTGCCAGGGATAGAGTTCCTGCGCCTCTTTGCAATTGTATATGTCCCTAGCTATATATGTATGTGTTGATGGAACATAATGGTCACATTATTTGACATATTGTTGTAAGCGTTTCGCTTCAAAATACCAAATACCCTGACCGGTCATTGCAAGACATGTATTTTTTGAAACTTTGCTAGACACATTTTAAATTGTCGAGATAATATCTTCTTAGGAACATCACCGGCAAAGTTATTCACTCCGTAGCTAAGCTTAGGATAGATTTATACGAGGTCGAAGTTTGTAAACCATCTGCTCGGCGATTGGGAAAAATAACTTATAGGCCGTATGTATTTTAGATGGTTAGAAAGATATATAGTTGAATCTCGGGAAAGTTGCAGCTGACCTTTTGAATGATTGTGCCGGGTATGCACTATCTTTGCTACTTTAATGACGATACAGGATCTATCACATGTAATCTCAGCTGTTCGTAAAAACGCCACGCTTGACTCAACATTTTACTAATGATATGCATACTTATTCGAGCTCATCATATCGAATGAAAAATGGACTGATTTGCCAGGTCCACTCCACTCTGAAGGCCTTCAACAAGTGTCTAGATATGTTACAGTGGTCTGTTTTTGCGGCGTTTAAAGATATCCACTGCCCATTGCAAGAGATGTGGCTCATGACTGGCCGCACCCTACGACGTCCACCACCACTATAACACGTCACAAATAGTAAGTCCTGAAGAGCCTAAAGAGTCGAATGTGTCTTAAATCTGATTGCCCCGGTGCCTATATTAGCGCTGGGCCCTTCCTGCCTGCGGATGCTTGAACTTCATCCTGGAGCAGTGGAATATATATATATATATATATATATATATATATATATATATATATATATATATATATATATATATATATATATATATATATATATATATATATTTACCTTCGTAGCTGTGGCTTTTCACTTGCAATTTCGTGATTAATCCCTGCCTGGGTAACATTGTACGTAGATGAAATATCAAACCGCAGGTTTGCAACTTGTTGCAATGCGTGTAGTTAAATTTTCCGCATGACCTACTTTCCAAGCCGGACCTGGCAGCATCTTCCTGTAACCTTACCGACTGGAATGTATTGACACAAGCTTAATATACATCGCACTGTATTGCCCGCTCTAATACAAATGCGTTAATTCCGATAGTAATGCTATTTAGTAGTCAGCTGCAGCTTATCTCTCGTCTTGGTAAGTCTGTTAAAAAATGATGTTGATCGCGCATTCGCTTATTGAACTAACCAAGACGCTCGCTGCATCTTATAATTGTTGTGGCGTTTTGCACTTGCTTTCTAATTATAGTTTCGTCTGGTTTTGCTATAAAGATTACCTTCTATCATATGGCATGTTCCCGGCTGCATTTAATAACACACCCACTTGTCTTTTGGTCTGTGATGTTTTAAATTTTTCGTATTAGAATAACTATAATAATTCACGTTGATACACATAACTACTGACGGCCTTAACTTTTATTTTACTTTCCAAACGATATTTTATGTTTCAAGGCACAGATTGGAACAATTATGTGATCCGTGTATGTGTTTTCGTGTATGCATGTGTGTCCGCGACTGGGAATTAGTTACTGGGATTGATCATACATTTTGATACAGGACAGAGATCACCTAAACATGTAATTATAATATATACTGGGAAAATATAATGTCTTATTTACTTGAAATAGGAATGTTCCCGGCTGCATTTAATAACACACCCACTTGTCTTTTGGTCTGTGATGTTTTAAATTTTTCGTATTAGAATAACTATAATAATTCACGTTGATACACATAACTACTGACGGCCTTAACTTTTTTTTTACTTTCCAAACGATATTGTATGTTTCAAGGCACAGATTGGAACAATTATGTGATCCGTGTATGTGTTTTCGTGTATGCATGTGTGTCCGCGACTGGGAATTAGTTACTGGGATTGATGATACATTTTGATACAGGACAGAGATCACCTGAACATGTAATTATAATATATACTGGAAAAATATAATATCTTATTTACTTGAAATAGGAATTGTAATGTATCATATTTAATTATCGATATATTTGGGAATGAACACATATTTTGAACATTCTCCTGTTATTGTAAGCCGTGTATATATATATATATATATATATATATATATATATATATATATATATATATATATATATGTATATATATATATATATGTATATATATATATATATATATATATATATATATATATATATATATATATATATATATATATATATATATATATATATATAATATATATATCATCATATTCAAATGTAGGTACAGCATCCGTTTTTATGTGTTACAAATCTTTATTTTAAGTAACTTGTAAAGTCTTTTGTCTTTGTCAATTCTTCATTGCCGTTATAATATTCAGAAGCACTTTTCTATGTTAAGTTCTGCCCTTTTCCGAATTTAACTTTGTACATGTTCCATTGAATGTTTAAAAACTTTGTTTATAAAAAATGTTAGTTTTTAGTTACACATTATGTTATCTTGTAAAATGCATTTGCTGTAATTTCTAATTTTCGTTTATTTTGTCTTACAGTTATAATATTTTATAACTTTGGCATTAACAATGCTATACAGGCAAGCCACTCTAGAAATTGTCAAGTAAAGTATATTTACTCTATTCTATAAAGAAGCATACTTTAAATGTATTACAGTTTGCTGATTCTGTTAACCTTACCAATGACACTAACCAGGTGAATACGTAAGATTGTTTGATGCTAAATAGTCTTCCAGTCATCTTTATTATCATTATGCACATGTTGGATATTAATTGGAAAAACTGTTAAATAGTGAAATAAAGCTATATATGACAAAAGTATGCTTAACATGCAATATATCTTGGGTAATATTTATTAGCGTCGAAAACTCTATTTGAAGCTTCATTTGGTCTACAATCTATAAACTTAATGTTGTCATAATCTATGTATCAGCATGAAGTGCTAGAATTTAAACTGTACGTTTCCAAATTAAAAAACAGACATGACAATTTGCTGATTGGACTATGTTTGAGATTTTCATAATTTGTTTTTTTATGCAGTATTTGTGAAAGGATTTAAAGACTCCGCGACAGTACGTCGGCAGCCATGTCAAGTACGATGTATTCTTAGTGAGTATAGCAAAACTACATTTTTAAGTATAATTAATGAAGTCTTTGCACCAGAAAATGTTAAGTTTGCCTAATATATGTTAGCACTGTTTATGTAAAATCTCATCTCCAACAACTTGTAATGTACTGATGGTAAAAGGAACATTACTAAGTCCCATTACTCTTAAGTAAACTGACGCGTTGTGTTTTGTTGCTTTGATATATTGTCTAACTTTTCGTTCTAACGTTTTAACGTGTGGAGTCAGTCTTCATTTGACACAGCTAATACACATAACTTGTATCTAGTTAAGATGTTAAGTCGTGTACTTGTTGTATTAACAAGTACAGGACTTAATTTAACATCTTAGTATATATAAATTGTGTTTATTAGCTGTGTAAAATATATGTTTGAGATTTTGTATATTAAATATCCTGTATTGTAACTGCGATACATTTTGCGTATCCACTACATTTTGAAGAATGCTAGTTTTGCTGTTATTTTAAAATAATATATAACTTTACATCTATGGAAAAATATACAATATAGTAATAGGTGATATTTTATCTATTAAAGCTATATTTGTTCATAAGGTTGTTGTCTTTTTGTTTCTAGGTCATCCCTGTCAGCATCTTTTGTAATAGGATGGGTCTTTACTTTTCAAATATATAATGTAAAATGTATAGTTTATAAAGGGGTTTATTACAAGTTCCTTTATAAAATATAGTTTTACTAACATTTGTAGTTTACGTTGTTTTTATACAAGCAAAAGAGGATTTGATGCATAAAGTTCATGTTGCTATATAGCAAGCCACGGTGTTCTGCACTTAAATTCTTGCTTTCTTCAGGAGAGAAATCGATTTATTTTAAACTTTTGACAGTGGCACTCTTTTCGTATAATCTTAAAACAAACTGTAAACGACACAAAATTAAGTAAAGCACTTCAGATGTTAATACTAAGTTAGTTATCGGTATGTCATTCAGTAATTAGTTTTCATTATCAACTCGAACAAATGTGCTAAACATTGATTAATATTGATTTGTAACTGTATTTAACCAAATATGATACTTATTTAGATATATTTTCTGACATTCCTTTAACAACGATACTTCCTGTAACTTACCTAAATTATTTTTATCCAGTTGATATGGTTCTCAGTTCACCATATATATTCTTGCATGATGCATGCAATGTTGCAATGACATTTTTGGCCATAAATATTAGCATGTCTTCGGCAAATGTTTAATTACAAATTCTGGAATGATTTTATATTTACATTTTCTCTATTTGCAGTAGTATCGAGCGTGGTATAATCTATTTAAAATACTTTTTTTGCAACCTGAAATATATGTATGTTTAAATACTATCACTAGAGTAATAAGACCATATTATTAAAACGGCGGAGATTTGAGCATTTTCTCGTTTATTAGATGCAGACGCTGGACAAAGCGATGGAGATTCTGAATCAGTATCTTTAGCAGATGAACCACAGATCAAATTACCTGAACATACATCGACTCAGCAGTGATGAGACGTGTACCTCACATATATTAAAGAGCTTTCATGGTACCACAAAGATGTTTTGGATAATACATTGAACAGATAACAAAATGGTTAAGTGTAGGTTGTTTGGGTATAGCACTATTATATGCAAACTCGGACTAAACTATTTTAGTTTTGGTATAAACAAATGTGTAAAATGAGTACGTTTGTGTATAACCTCTATAATTTTACTGGAAATGAAGAATGACGTACAATCTACAATTGTTCGCAAATTGGCTGGAAACGTTTCAATTTATAAGGACATTTCACTCCTGATACTGATAGGTTAGAACCTGGTATAGTTCTACGTCAACAAATAGTGAATCCTGCCAAATGGTACTAAATCATTTGGGGTAAGTGGGACACTTAACATATATAATAATTTATTTTGATAATTTGTATTCACTTATTCACTGTAAGTTACTGTATAAAGTCATATTTTGAGACAACTTGTAAGTTACATTTATCTCTCACAAATCTAATATTTTCATCTTCAGATTTTATTTTATTTTGTGTCGTGCTTAGAGACATGTAAATTATTTAAAATATTCAATCATGCAATCAGTGCTTATATCTGTAATCCAACTTACGTGTTATAAAATCCAGTAAATATATTCTTATAATACATAATACATACTATTTAGTCAGTTTCATGTTGAATAATTAGTTTAGTTTTTAAAATACACTGACATTGAGAAACAATTGTAAAACTGCAATTGTTCCATGGCAAAGATGCAAGGATGGGAATGTTATCTGAAGAGCACGAACGAAAAAATTTAACAGTATAAGAATAACTATAAATTATATATTTATATGATCAAACACTATTTGAAAGATCTGTAACGTGTTATTTCGAGATGCCTTTAAGTTTTCTTGTTGTCCTATATTAGTTAGTTTAGTGGCACCATTATGAAATGGTTACGTATAAATGAGTTGGACTTCGATTATAGATTCCATATAAACAAGAGCTTAATACAATTTACTATAGTATGGCGAAATGGTGTGAAATTCCGAAAGTAAATTCTTATGTGAAATCATAGTGTATAAACCTACTACTTACTTTTGCAAGAGACCCAGTACTTATAATGCTTGCTGTTTATTCAAACTCTAAGCTAGCATTGTTGTACGGCTATAAATAGTAAATTAAGACAACACAGACTCAGAAAATTCAAGCAAAAGCGATGGACGTAATATGTACAAATGATCCTCTTGAACATCGGTAAATGCAACTGTTGCAATACAGTTAAGTCCCACATTACGAATAAAGAAAACAAATAATGAATCTACTATTTATTAATGTCAAAGTCAGTAGGCCAAAGATACCAAATAAAAAAAATGTTTGTAAAGATGATGTTACAAATAGAAGCTGTTATGAATGAAACCAAATAAAAGAAAATGAAATTATAACTATATTTAAAGAATAGTTGGTTTGTCTTGAAATCAAACTATGTCAAGTCATTAACAGTGTAACTACATTTGGAAATTACTAAGAGGAAATGTTCAATCAATATTTAGACAAAGAAGTCATCATAGCTGCCAAATAGTTATTGTTTGGATGATTGCTGCAGAAGTCACTGACAGGAGAATAGCTTAAAAAAGATGTTTATATTTTTGTCCCACTGGTCTTTGCCAACTGTTTTTGAAATAACACTCGAACCTAGTCCACTTCCTATCCATCATTTAAAAGAAATCTCAAATATGAGAGAATTAAATTGATTTGTTCTCTGACACAGATATATCATGTGATAAAGTCATTGACGCTGTGATATTAATGAGGTATATTCATGTACATTGTGCTCTTAAGAGGAATATTAACTTTACCGTCTGTGATTGTAATACGATGTTTTATAAAAAGGTTGTTATGTAAGTTTTTGACGAGCTTATCATAATATTCTTCTCATTTTTTACTATGACAAGGAATTACTCATAAGTTAAGGAATGTCAATGGCCATGGTGTAAGAGAGAGAGAGAGAGAGAGAGAGAGAGAGAGAGAGAGAGAGAGAGAGAGAGAGAGAGAGAGAGAGAGAGAGAGAGAGAGAGAGAGAGAGAGAGAGAGAGAGAGAAGAAAGAGAGAGGAGAGAGAGAGCCACGATGATGAGACACTGCTACATCTGTATTGAGAGAGACATGTTTTTTCTAGCTTCTGGATGAGAGGAATTTTATTTTAATAATCAACACATATATATTAGTGCATTCTAGAAACACATCTAAAAACTTTATATTAAGAATACATAAAATACATATAAAATTACACTTTCCTTTTAAGCTTTCCAACTTCATTAATTTGTATAATTTCTGCATTTTAGAATATAATACGGATAGTCAAATCTCGATCAATTTAATGATAGCCTAAGGTATAAAATTTAACTAATGCAATAATCAATTTAAAGAAATGTATTGATTTGGAATATGTTACTAGATATTAATTTTGTTACTTAAAGAATACTTTCTTTCAGCATTAAATCTATACATTAAGTTGGTAGCGAATTTGCCTTTTACAATAAAAATTACCATCAATATAATTAAATACGAATTCCATAAACAATTAAACATCCCATTAAAATATATTATAAATAAAAGAATTCAGTGAACATTGTTGCAAACATATGAACTTTACCATTAAAGTCTCAAACATTAAACATGCCTATTTCTAAAAGAAGTTTGCGACATATACAGTTTTTACTTGTAATGAGATATACAAGTCTTTTCTAGGTTCTGCATGAGAGGAATTGACCTGGACGATTTGCGCGCTTATTTATATGTATCTGGGCACAACGGCAAAATCAAATATGGCCATCCCGCGGTATACCGGTGTATACTTCACCCTAGCTAGAAAGATGCTCTCACTCTATTACATAAGAACCTTATTGTATTTACGACATTCTGCAGAGAGTTTGCTGAAATAGCACTTTTCTTTGAAATTATGTTAATGTTTAGTCTTGTGGCTTACTGACTCTTACTGGGTTAATAATATTGCGCAGCGATGTACATTGCCTTTTGCTTGTAACAGCATTCACGTTTATTCCATTAATACATAGTTGTGATTTAGAAATAACTGAAAAATAATCTTAATATATTTTAGAAAATTGCTTTAATATAAATGAGTGAAACATTTCTTTAATACCATTTAGAGAAAATGGCAATCTTATTACTTTTACTAAAAATTCTATCCTAATAGATGCATCATCAATTAAAAACACATTATGATAAAAGCAGAAACAATCAGTGTCAATATAAATGATTTAGGTTAATATCACTGTCGTGGCATTTTTGTGTCAAGTATGTTCTTTAGTTAGCTTATTATTTGTCACATTCATATTATTGTTATTGCTTATTTATTTGGCAAACTGTGATATCATTTTTTTGTATGCTCCCAGTGCTCATGTTGTGGTTTAATTAAAGTTTAAAGAAAAAATTAGATGTCTTCAGATTGTTAATGTATTACCCAATATTTACCTTCTGATGCTCATATTGCCTGGCGTCATAGATGCTCCCGCTTTAAACCTGGAATGTAATTTTGTTTCTACAAATCTTGTCATTACATTTTAGTTCGCATCATAATTTTGTTCACCTAAAATTAAAAACGATATAATACAATTATAAGTGTCCGATCATGCGATTTAATTTTAGTCTGAAATTTTAATATGCATTATATATAAATGTACACGCACACACACACACACACACATATATATATATGTGTGTGTGTGTGTGTGCAATATATATATATATATATATATATATATATATATATATATATATATATATATATATATATATATATATATATGTGTATGTATATATGTGTGTATATATATATATGTGTGTATATATATGTGTATATATATGAATATATATATATATATATGTATATATATATGTATGTATGTTTATATAAGTATATATATATATGTATATATAAATGTATGTATATATATGTGTATACATATATATATATATATATATGTATATATGTATATGTATATATATATATATAAATAGATATATGTATATATATATATATTTGTATGTATATATTTATATATCTATATATCTGTATATATACATATATATATATGTTCATATGTATGTATATAGTTGTGTATATATATATATATGTATATATATGTATATATATATATATATATATATATATATATATATATATATATATATATATAAAAGGTATTTCTTGATTACCTTAAAATAACCGAACAACAATTACCATCATTTGTAATGCCATCACGTACAACTGATTAACTAAAGAAAACACTCAGCGATCTTATCAACTTACAACATCAAAGTCAGTTAACGCGTATTTTTATGTATATTAGCGTCCACCAATTTATGAAAGTATCATGTGGTAGAAATAAAAAATCAGCTGGATTAACTTCATTAAGAACACCGATATAAAAATGCGTATACTCGATTCTTGTTGGCGGTGGTAGATATATCTGACATAATGCCGGTCGTGCTAACCAATTTGCAGCAGTAGAATGTTTGACACCGGCTGACTCGTGGAGTTTACTAATCGCTGATCTGCATCTCCAGTATCATCCTGGGCTATAATAAATTGATTCCATTATTATAAAAATCGGATGATAATTTACCGGCTCTTAATATCAGTTTACCTTTTATCGCAGATCTCACCAACCAATTTGATAATTATTCTTTGAATGATTTATTGTATATGGAATTTAACACGTGAGTTAATTTTACATCTGCAATATGTCTATCTTGCAAGTTTTAACTTGTATTAACTACATCATGAGCGTGACACGCTTTGTCAATTTCATTTATTGGATACTCACCGGATCTTGGTTGATCCTCATTATCAAGTCCGATATCAAGTCTGTTTCCAGGACCACATTAATTATATCCTGGTAGGTGTTTTTTGCCACGCCGAGCTCTAGGAAGTCTATATGTACATGTTCACCTTCTTTATCTTTTCGTCATGTATATATTGATACCACCGTTGTCCATACAGTTTATCCCGTTAGCTTTCCGTTGTTTACGTCTTAGAAGACGTCATAGAAAGCGGAGGGTTAAGGGATCAATTGGGAGGTAATTTTACCGACCCGAGAAGGTGGTGACTTCACGGGTCAATCATAGGTAATTTTATTGACTAAGTATAGCATCTGTCTCTCCCTGGCACTTGATTACTCTAAAATAACCGAACAACAATTACCATCATTTGTAATGCCATCACGTACAACTGATTAACTAAAGAAAACACTCAGCGGTCTTATCAACGAAATCTTTCCTAAAGTACTAGAATCATGAGGAAAAAAAAAAAAACATTCCTTGGGCTGGTGTTATCCGATACAATAATTATCCGTACAGTTATGGTAGACATATCACCAGGAATCGTAAATATAATTTCGGTGATCGAAGTCATTTTTATATGTGAATGTAATTAAGGGAAGTTATCAGACAAATACTGAAATATCAGATCAGTCTTAGCAGATATATATTCTGTATACAATCATCGCAGAAATACCTCCTATTTGTTTTACAATAACCCATTAATGCGACCTATTTCCGATATCATAATTCAATACTGATGTGAATAAATTTCAAACTGACTGGCCAGATTGGTAACTTAGTGAATTTAATGAGGGAAATTATATAACTGAATCTCTACACAAAATCTGAATAACACAATAAGATACCCGCAGTCGGATAACTAAACTCCTACTTGCACTTTCTACGCTAAGGAAAGGTCTCTGGCCTGACAAAGATTATAATTTTTAATGTATGTTTTCTGTTGCTGATCAGATTTGCTTGCTTTTACTAGAAATATGCCATTAGCATTTGCAAATTGAACAATTTTAGGGTTGCAATTTTGTGAAGAATTAAAGAGGTTAAAGTCTATATAAAATCTTAACGACAAAAACAGATACCCTCAGTCAAAAACAACGGATAACTAAACTCTTACTTTTTTCACATTTACTTTTCAGAAAGGTTACTATTTTCACTTTCTACAATACTTTTTAGTTGTCTTACACGTGTATTTATAATTTGTTGGTCATATTCACGAGATAGTTCTAATCTAACGCTTTCAACTCCATTAAAATAAAATATGAATTTCTTTATTTCTTATACCATCCACTAATAAAGCAAAACGAACTTGTTGAATTTACTTTATAAATGTATATTCTGATGGTTATGTATATCTATCTCCGGATTTAAGCTCTTGCAAGTTTTCGAAATCAGAAATATTTACTTCAGGATTTAGTTTATCAGATAACCTTATATCTTGATCTTTTAAATTTGTAAATTGCAGACGTAATATCAGTAATATTTTCATAATTCATAATTCATTTTATATTAAATGTGTGTCTTTAAATAATTAAACCGCTCAGGTGGTCTAGTGGTTAGAGCATTATCCGTATAAGCGGGGTGTCTTGGGTTCGATCCCTGGCCGAGTCATAATAAATACTTACAAAAATGGTACTAACAGCTGCCTCGCTTGTCGCTCAGCATTAAGAGATTAATGCTAATTTCGGTCGGCTTGGTGTCAGGATAATGTGATTGGGAGGGGAATCATGCTTCGTGTCTGCAGAATGATGTCCCAGTGCTAGACACCACTAACTGCCTCAGTGCAGACATCGTAGCGATATGACGGAAACATTGTTAAAGTTACTTTAACATTAATATCTTTAAATAAAACAAATATATATACCTGATCTTCATATGAAGATCAGAGGTTACGGCATGAGTGGGCCGGCCATTTGCGGACATATATTCGTAGTTAATTTGTAAATAATGCATAAACGCTGAGTTAACGGTGTTATTGAAGTATTTTGTATACAGTATGTACAGCTATATTCGATCTTAATATAAGAAAGGCACAACATGTATTTGTAATTCACTTAAAATTAAATTTGAAGCGTATTTACAGACTACCATTATATATACAGTAGTTACAATACGGTAGAACATGTAGTTTTAAATAACCTAAATATAAATTTGAAGCGATCAAGAAGTGCATATAATCTTAAATCTAGAAATAACACATACATATACGGGCCACTCTATATCATTTATCATAATGTGCACGCGTCGACTAACGCAGTAACAATATTTAGACGGGATCGAACTGTAATATTTTACCAGGAAAACATGTCTGATTTTTTCACGAAATACGTAAAATTGATCCTGTATCAGTATGGATATTTAAGTGTTCAGATGGTGAAAAATATGATCAATCTGTACGACCTGACGGTGAAATATACTGTCTAGAATCTTTCTACAAAGAAATGAAAAATCTTTTTCAGAAATGTTCAACTGATAATATTGAGCAATTACTAAATAATTGTTTCACCGTTCCTTCCGTTGGAGCTCATTTTGCACGAAAGCAAAGGTTTTGGAAACCATCACGATTTGAATTTCTCAATACGGACACGGTGGATTGTGAAATACCTATTATGACCACAGCGACATTATCTTGGTTGATATGAACATAACGTCTGCTGTTGTCTTGGTCAATAACGGCTCTTATTTATATCAACTTACAACATCAAAGTCAGTTGACGCGTATTTTTATGTATATTAGCGTCCACCAATTTATGAAAGTATCATGTGGTAGAAATAAAAAATCAGCCGGATTAACTTCATTAAGAACACCGATATAAAAATGCGTATACTCGATTCTTGTTGGCGGTGGTAGATATATCTGACATAATGCCGGTCGTGCTAACCAATTTGCAGCAGTAGAATGTTTGACACCGGCTGACTCGTGGAGTTTACTAATCGCTGATCTGCATCTCCAGTATCATCCTGGGCTATGATAAATTGATTCCATTATTATAAAAATCGGATGATAATTTACCGGCTCTTAATATCAGTTTACCTTTTATCGCAGATCTCACCAACCAATTTGATAATTATTCTTTGAATGATTTATTGTATATGGAATTTAACACGTGAGTTAATTTTACATCTGCAATATGTCTATCTTGCAAGTTTTAACTTTTATTAACTACATCATGAGCGTGACACGCTTTGTCAATTTCATTTATTGGATACTCACCGGATCTTGGTTGATCCTCATTATCAAGTCCGATATCAAGTCTGTTTCCAGGACCACATTAATTATATCCTGGTAGGTGTTTTTTGCCACGCCGAGCTCTAGGAAGTCTATATGTACATGTTCACCTTCTTTATCTTTTCGTCATGTATATATTGATACCACCGTTGTCCATACAGTTTATCCCGTTAGCTTTCCGTTGTTACGTCTTAGAAGACGTCATAGAAAGCGGAGGGTTAAGGGATCAATTGGGAGGTAATTTTACCGACCCGAGAAGGTGGTGACTTCACGGGTCAATCATAGGTAATTTTATTGACTAAGTATAGCATCTGTCTCTCCCTGGCACTTGATTACTCTAAAATAACCGAACAACAATTACCATCATTTGTAATGCCATCACGTACAACTGATTAACTAAAGAAAACACTCAGCGGTCTTATCAACGAAATCTTTCCTAAAGTACTAGAATCATGAGAAAAAAAAAAAAACATTCCTTGGGCTCGTGCTATCCGATACAATAATTATCCATACAGTTATGGTAGACATATCACCAGGAATCGTAAATATAATTTCGGTGATCGAAGTCATTTTTATATGTGAATGTAATTAAGGGAAGTTATCAGACAAATACTGAAATATCAGATCAGTCTTAGCAGATATATATTCTGTATACAATCATCGCAGAAATACCTCCTATTTGTTTTACAATAACCCATTAATGCGACCTATTTCCGATGTCATAATTCAATACTGACGTGAATAAATTTCAAACTGACTGGCCAGATTGGTAACTTAGTGAATTTAATGAGGGAAATTATATAACTGAATCTCTACACAAAATCTGAATAACACAAAAAGATACCCGCAGTCGGATAACTAAACTCCTACTTGCACTTTCTACGCTAAGGAAAGGTCTCTGGCCTGACAAAGATTATAATTTTTAATGTATGTTTTCTTCTGTTGCTGATCAGATTTGCTTGCTTTTACTAGAAATATGCCATTAGCATTTGGAAATTGAACAATTTTAGGGTTGCAATTTTGTGACGAATTAAAGAGGTTAAAGTCTATATAAAATCTTAACGACAAAAACAGATACCCTCAGTCAAAAACAACGGATAACTAAACTCTTACTTTTTTCACTTTTACTTTTCAGAAAGGTTACTATTTTCACTTTCTACAATACTTTTTAGTTGTCTTACACGTGTATTTATAATTTGTTTGGTCATATTCACGAGATAGTTCTAATCTAACGCTTTCAACTCCATTAAAATAAAATATGAATTTCTTTATTTCTTATACCATCCACTAATGAAGCAAAACGAACTTGTTGAATTTACTTTATAAATGTATATTCTGATGGTTATGTATATCTATCTCCGGATTTAAGCTCTTGCAAGTTTTCGAAATCAGAAATATTTACTTCAGGATTTAGTTTATCAGATAACCTTATATCTTGATCTTTTAAATTTGTAAATTGCAGACGTAATATCAGTAATATTTTCATAATTCATAATTCATTTTATATTAAATGTGTGTCTTTAAATAATTAAACCGCTCAGGTGGTCTAGTGGTTAGAGCATTATCCGTATAAGCGGGGTGTCTTGGGTTCGATCCCTGGCCGAGTCATAATAAATACTTACAAAAATGGTACTAACAGCTGCCTCGCTTGTCGCTCAGCATTAAGAGATTAATGCTAATTTTGGTCGGCTTGGTGTCAGGATAATGTGATTGGGAGGGGAATCATGCTTCGTGTCTGCAGAATGATGTCCCAGTGCTAGACACCACTAACTGCCTCAGTGCAGACATCGTAGCGATATGACGGAAACATTGTTAAAGTTACTTTAACATTAATATCTTTAAATAAAACAAATATATATACCTGATCTTCATATGAAGATCAGAGGTTACGGCATGAGTGGGCCGGCCATTTGCGGACATATATTCGTAGTTAATTTGTAAATAATGCATAAACGCTGAGTTAACGGTGTTATTGAAGTATTTTGTATACAGTATGTACAGCTATATTCGATCTTAATATAAAAAAGGCACAACATGTATTTGTAATTCACTTGAAATTAAATTTGAAGCGTATTTACAGACTACCATTATATATACAGTAGTTACAATACGGTAGAACATGTAGTTTTAAATAACCTAAATCTAAATTTGAAGCGATCAAGAAGTGCATATAATCTTAAATCTAGAAATAACACATACATATACGGACCACTCTATATCATTGATCATAATGTGCACGCGTCGACTAACGCAGTAACAATATTTAGACGGGATCGAACTGTAATATTTTACCAGGAAAACATGTCTGATTTTTTCACGAAATACGTAAAATTGATCCTGTATCAGTATGGATATTTAAGTGTTCAGATGGTGAAAAATATGATCAATCTGTACGACCTGACGGTGAAATGTACTGTCTAGAATCTTTCTACAAAGAAATGAAAAATCTTTCTCAGAAATGTTCAACTGATAATATTGAGCAATTACTAAATAATTGTTTCACCGTTCCTTCCGTTGGAGCTCACTTTGCACGAAAGCAAACGTTTTGGAAACCATCACGATTTGAATTTCTCAATACGGACACGGTGGATTGTGAAATACCTATTATGACCACAGCGACATTATCTTGGTTGATATGAACACAACGTCTGCTGTTGTCTTGGTCAATAACGGCTCTTATTTATATCAACTTACAACATCAAAGTCAGTTGACGCGTATTTTTATGTATATTAGCGTCCACCAATTTATGAAAGTATCATGTGGTAGAAATAAAAAATCAGCCGGATTAACTTCATTAAGAACACCGATATAAAAATGCGTATACTCGATTCTTGTTGGCGGTGGTAGATATATCTGACATAATGCCGGTCGTGCTAACCAATTTGCAGCAGTAGAATGTTTGACACCGGCTGACTCGTGGAGTTTACTAATCGCTGATCTGCATCTCCAGTATCATCCTGGGCTATAATAAATTGATTCCATTATTATAAAAATCGGATGATAATTTACCGGCTCTTAATACCAGTTTACCTTTTATCGCTGATCTCACCAACCAATTTGATAATTATTCTTTGAATGATTTATTGTATATGGAATTTAACACGTGAGTTAATTTTACATCTGCAATATGTCTATCTTGCAAGTTTTAACTTTTATTAACTACATCATGAGCGTGACACGCTTTGTCAATTTCATTTATTGGATACTCACCGGATCTTGGTTGATCCTCATTATCAAGTCCGATATCAAGTCTGTTTCCAGGACCACATTAATTAGATCCTGGTAGGTGTTTTTTGCCACGCCGAGCTCTAGGAAGTCTATATGTACATGTTCACCTTCTTTATCTTTTCGTCATGTATATATTGATACCACCGTTGTCCATACAGTTTATCCCGTTAGCTTTCCGTTGTTTACGTCTTAGAAGACGTCATAGAAAGCGGAGGGTTAAGGGATCAATTGGGAGGTAATTTTACCGACCCGAGAAGGTGGTGACTTCACGGGTCAATCATAGGTAATTTTATTGACTGAGTATAGCATCTGTCTCTCCCTGGCACTTGATTACTCTAAAATAACCGAACAACAATTACCATCATTTGTAATGCCATCACGTACAACTGATTAACTAAAGAAAACACTCAGCGATCTTATCAACGAAATCTTTCCTAAAGTACTAGAATCATGAGAAAAAAAAAATAAACATTCCTTGGGCTCGTGCTATCCGATACAATAATTATCCATACAGTTATGGTAGACATATCACCAGGAATCGTAAATATAATTTCGGTGATCGAAGTCATTTTTATATGTGAATGTAATTAAGGGAAGTTATCAGACAAATACTGAAATATCAGATCAGTCTTAGCAGATATATAATCTGTATACAATCATCGCAGAAATACCTCCTATTTGTTTTACAATAACCCATTAATGCGACCTATTTCCGATGTCATAATTCAATACTGACGTGAATAAATTTCAAACTGACTGGCCAGATTGGTAACTTAGTGAATTTAATGAGGGAAATTATATAACTGAATCTCTACACAAAATCTGAATAACACAAAAAGATACCCGCAGTCGGATAACTAAACTCCTACTTGCACTTTCAACGCTAAGGAAAGGTCTCTGGCCTGACAAAGATTATAATTTTTAATGTATGTTTTCTGTTGCTGATCAGATTTGCTTGCTTTTACTAGAAATATGCCATTAGCATTTGCAAATTGAACAGTTTTAGGGTTGCAATTTTGTGACGAATTAAAGAGGTTAAAGTCTATATAAAATCTTAACGACAAAAACAGATACCCTCAGTCAAAAACAACGGATAACTAAACTCTTACTTTTTTCACATTTACTTTTCAGAAAGGTTACTATTTTCACTTTCTACAATACTTTTTAGTTGTCTTACACGTGTATTTATAATTTGTTTGGTCATATTCACGAGATAGTTCTAATCTAACGCTTTCAACTCCTTTAAAATAAAATATGAATTTCTTTATTTCTTATAACATCCACTAATGAAGCAAAACGAACTTGTTGAATTTACTTTATAAATGTATATTCTGATGGTTATGTATATCTATCTCCGGATTTAAGCTCTTGCAAGTTTTCGAAATCAGAAATATTTACTTCAGGATTTAGTTTATCAGATAACCTTATATCTTGATCTTTTAAATTTGTAAATTGCAGACGTAATATCAGTAATATTTTCATAATTCATAATTCATTTTATATTAAATGTGTGTCTTTAAATAATTAAACCGCTCAAGTGGTCCAGTGGTTAGAGCGTTATCCGTATAAGCGGGGTGTCTTGGGTTCGATCCCTGGCCGAGTCATAATAAATACTTACAAAAATGGTACTAACAGCTGCCTCGCTTGTCGCTCAGCATTAAGAGATTAATGCTAATTTTGGTCGGCTTGGTGTCAGGATAATGTGATTGGGAGGGGAATCATGCTTCGTGTCTGCAGAATGATGTCCCAGTGCTAGACACCACTAACTGCCTCAGTGCAGACATCGTAGCGATATGACGGAAACATTGTTAAAGTTACTTTAACATTAATATCTTTAAATAAAACAAATATATATACCTGATCTTCATATGAAGATCAGAGGTTACGGCATGAGTGGGCCGGCCATTTGCGGACATATATTCGTAGTTAATTTGTAAATAATGCATAAACGCTGAGTTAACGGTGTTATTGAAGTATTTTGTATACAGTATGTACAGCTATATTCGATCTTAATATAAGAAAGGCACAACATGTATTTGTAATTCACTTAAAATTAAATTTGAAGCGTATTTACAGACTACCATTATATATACAGTAGTTACAATACGGTAGAACATGTAGTTTTAAATAACCTAAATCTAAATTTGAAGCGATCAAGAAGTGCATATAATCTTAAATCTAGAAATAACACATACATATACGGGCCACTCTATATCATTGATCATAATGTGCACGCGTCGACTAACGCAGTAACAATATTTAGACGGGATCGAACTGTAATATTTTACCAGGAAAACATATCTGATTTTTTCACGAAATACGTAAAATTGATCCTGTATCAGTATGGATATTTAAGTGTTCAGATGGTGAAAAATATGATCAATCTGTACGACCTGACGGTGAAATGTACTGTCTAGAATCTTTCTACAAAGAAATGAAAAATCTTTCTCAGAAATGTTCAACTGATAATATTGAGCAATTACTAAATAATTGTTTCACCGTTCCTTCCGTTGGAGCTCATTTTGCACGAAAGCAAACGTTTTGGAAACCATCACGATTTGAATTTCTCAATACGGACACGATGGATTGTGAAATACCTATTATGACCACAGCGACATTATCTTGGTTGATATGAACACAACGTCTGCTGTTGTCTTGGTCAATAACGGCTCTTATTTATATCAACTTACAACATCAAAGTCAGTTAACGCGTATTTTTATGTATATTAGCGTCCACCAATTTATGAAAGTATCATGTGGTAGAAATAAAAAGTCAGCCGGATTAACTTCATTAAGAACACCGACATAAAAATGCGTATACTCGATTCTTGTTGGCGGTGGTAGATATATTTGACATAATGCCGGTCGTGCTAACCAATTTGCAGCAGTAGAATGTTTGACACCGGCTGACTCGTGGAGTTTACTAATCGCTGATCTGCATCTCCAGTATCATCCTGGGCTATAAGAAATTGATTCCATTATTATAAAAATTGGATGATAATTTACCGGCTCTTAATACCAGTTTACCTTTTATCGCAGATCTCACCAACCAATTTGATAATTATTCTTTGAATGATTTATTGTATATGGAATATAACACGTGAGTTAATTTTACATCTGCAATATGTCTATCTTGCCAGTTTTAACTTTTATTAACTACATCATGAGCGTGACACGCTTTGTCAATTTCATTTATTGGATACTCACCGGATCTTGGTTGATCCTCATTATCAAGTCCGATATCAAGTCTGTTTCCAGGACCACATTAATTATATCCTGGTAGGTGTTTTTGCCACGCCGAGCTCTAGGAAGTCTATATGTACATGTTCACCTTCTTTATCTTTCGTAATGTATATATTGATACCACCGTTGTCCATACAGTCTATCCCTTTAGCTTTCCGTTGTTTACGTCTTAGAAAACGTCATAGAAAACGGAGGGTTAAGGGATCAATTGGGAGGTAATTTTACCGACCCGAGAAGGTGGTGACTTCACGGGTCAATCATAGGTAATTTTATTGACTGAGTATAGCATCTGTCTCTCCCTGGCACTTGAAAAGTGTCCACTTGATGGTCTGTATGGTGGGAGGGTAGCACGGGCGCTGAATCTTAAACAGACGATTGTAGAAATGTCAAAAACAAAATTAACTGAAATGAACGAAACCTCAGGCTGAGTGTAATGACGAACCATGTTGAGTGGAATGATTTCCACGTTTGATGGTTATGTAGTCAAAAGATTCAACAAAACCACCTTTTACAGCACTGTATCTTTTAGTTATTGAGTAAACTATAACGGGATTTATTCGCACACTAAATGTGTGAAAAAATTGAAATCGGGTTTTAGTCTTATTGAGTGTGAGCATCGTAGTCAACCAGACGATATCAAGAAAATGAAAACACTCTTCGTTATTCCAGTGACCACAGTCGCTCACACGACACTCAAAACGTCCAATGTCTTGATACGCTGTCGTGACTTGGCTGGAGTCAACGACATGTATATCATTGAGGGAATAAAAAATTAAGTTGCACGGCAGTCCTTAAAATACGTATTAAACAGAAAACAATCTGCTGAACACCAACACAATTGTACTCACCTTCAACACACCAACAAAACTCAGATTGGTCAAAGTTGGCTTTGTGCAATTGAATGTTTTGCTCTACATACCAAACCCTTTTCTATGTTAAGTGTTTGCAATATGACCATCATGCAGATCGTTGATTAAAAGTCCAAATATGTGTCCCATAAGGCGACATTTCTCCTCGGCAATTTGCGTGTAGAGCGACTCCGCCGCATGGTGTAAACTGCGAAAAAGAGCATCGTGCCAATTCCAAAGATTGTGTCACTTGGAAACAGGAGAAGGCGACTCAAAGGGTGAATTTAACATTCCGATTCAGAGACGAGACACCCTGCACAGACAAGAAAATCCTTTCCTGCCCCATCGTTCTCTGCTGTCGTGTAAAATAATCCCAAAACAACGAAGGACGCTCAAACACCAACGGATGCACTCGATTTAACATCAAGTAATAACATCTTCCATTACCAACAACAGAACAACACGGCATCTACACCAACAACTTTTATTAACGCCCCACCACTGAAATCAACAAGGAATAAAAACAGATGTCAATGAAATAAGCAGCAAAAGGGGTCAGATGACCCCATCGAATTTTATAACAGGTTAGGAGACAATGAGAGAATGGATGCAGAAGAAGCTGCGTCATGTACTCAAGGTGGCTCCAGACCTACCAACAGATAATACACACACATACTTCCTCCAGAGCAATAACCACAAATATTGCCTCAGCTTAAACGTATCATGAAGAACACCATCATACAATGGAACTGTCGAGGACTTAACAATTAACTATCAAGATATTATCCTGCTATTAAGCAAACACGACCGTATTCCTCCAGGAAACATGCTGGATAGATACGGATATCATCACACTTAAAAACTATTCCCGTTGTAACACATATTTTTAAAATGTTTTCAGGACCTCATGATGAGTTTATGTTGTTGTGAACAACAGATTCCCTTATAGAATCATCCTTCTAAACACCACTTTGCAAGCCATTGCTGTAAGCATCACTCTGGATCGAGTTATTACCTTTTTGCTCCATTTACATACCACCAAACACAAACCTAGTACCAAACGAATTAGATAAAATGTTCAACAACTTCCCACGTCCTTTTGTTTACTCGGGGATTTAAATGACCATAACATTCTATGAAGATCAAATCACATAAGTGACAGAGGCCACAAAGTTGATGCCTGCATTTCTAGACACGATATGTGGACATATAACACCAAATTACCGACATAATTACACCCAGCAACGGGTACATACACGTCTATAGATTTGACAATTTTCTCCCCTTCGCTGCTTTTGGACTATGAATGGAAGGTCGCTGATGACCTTCACAGCAGTGATCACTTTGCAATTTTCCTTGTAAATATGAACTCTACAAATGATGACGCAATTTCACAATAGAATGTAAAGAAGGCCGACTGGGCCACTAATGAAACACTCTTTAAAACTAGCCATAATCATGATACCATATTCGACGTTAATGACCTTATTCATCATTTCCTTCCATTCTAATATAGATTCTAGAAGAATATATTACCAAGTCCTCACTGAACTGTAAAAAAGACCCAGTAACCTTGGTTATCTAAGGAATGTAAAGAAGTAATTAGACAACGCCGAGAAGCATTGACAAATTTAACAATCGTCCGACGCCGAAATTTTAACTAAATATCGTACTATCTGGACTAAAGCTCGCCGCACAATCATAGAAAGTAAACGAACATCATGGAATAAATATATTTCTTCTTTAAACGCTTGTTATTCTATTAAGAAAGTTTGGGACACTATCTGCAAAGTAAATGGAAAGAGAAAACACAATTCTCTCCGAGATCTGAACTAAACAGTAAGAATTTATGTTCAAAACTTGACATAGCATATATTCTTGCAGACAGATTGTCTAAAGAATCATCATGATTTAATTATTAAGAAGCCTTCCGAAAATTAAAACATCAGAAAGAAAAGTCACGATTAAAATTCACATTTTAACAACTCGGACAGTTATAACCAACTATTTCACTATTGGGCCTATGTAGTCATTAGACAAGGCCCATGATACATCCACTGTGCCTGATGAAATACATTACCAGTTATTGAAACACCTCCCCGAATCATCACTAACATAAATTTTGAAAATCTTTAATGATTTATGGACTGCTGGAGATGTACCTTGGATTTTGAAGGAAGCAACAGTAATATCAGTTATCAAACCAGGTAAATGTCCTAACAACAAGGTAGCGGAGATTCTAAAAACTACCGACCCATTGCCCTGACAAGCTATGTGTGAACAACAATGGGACGAATGAATATGTCTCGGCTTGTATGGTAGTTGGAAAGGAACGATTTACTATCTCCTTTCCAGTGGCTTCCGTTATGGTCGTAGTACCAGGGATCATCTGGTTAGAATGGAAACATTTATTCGCTACGCATTAATCAACAAGGAACACTTAGTAGTAGTTTTCGTTGATTTAGAAAAGGCCTATGACACAACATGGAAGTAGGGGATCTGGGTCTAAAAGGCCGTCTGCTCTCTTTCACATCATACTTTATCTAGGACAGATAATTCAAAGTACGAGTGGGCTCTACCCTCTCAGATATGCACGAGCAAGAGATGGGTGTGCTCAAGGGCAGTATCGTTTCTATGAGGCTTTGTATTATCAAAATCAATATAATCACCAATTGGTTGGCTCCCGGTGTGGATTGCTCATTATACGTTGTTTATTTTCTAATGTGGTATCGATCAAAGCACGTGTATACAAGTGAAAAACAAATGCAACAACATATCAATAAGGTAGTATCAATGGGCCGGTACAAAATCGAAAACGGTAAGAATGCATTTCTGTTAGTTGCGAAGACATCATGATAGCCCTAAACTAACGCTCGACAGAACATATATTCCAGTTATTGAGGATACAAAGTTTTGGGGTATTATCTTCGACAGAAAACTGACTTTTATTTCACACATCTTTATATCTACCTTAAGTAGCAAGGCACACTGACTTGGATGCTGATCAGAAGAGTCATCCTCAATTTATATTGACCATTTATCCGCTCCAAACTTGACTATGGTTGTCTTGTTTATGGTTTAGTTAGGAAGTCATATTCGAAGATGCTTGACCAAATTCATCTTCAAGGAATAAGGCTTGGTAAAGGAGCATGTAAGACATATCCAGGTGAAATCCTTCTCGCTGAAATAAACTAACCACCTAGATCACATCGTAGAAATATGTTTTCTGCACAGTATGCTCTCAAACTAAGATCAAACCTTCTGAACCCTGCATCTTCGGCTGTTTTCTTCAACCATATACAAAACCTTGTACAAAATGAACCAAATAGAATATCATCCAGCATTGACAGCAACAAAATTGATATTTCTACAATTCAGAAAACGTTTGGTTCCGAAAGACCTCCCTCGCTCGTTAAACAGCCAAAAGAACGTTTACATTACACGATGGAAAAAAACCTGTGACAAACCATTCTATCTTCCAGAATTCTTATGATGAACTCTTCACCGAATTTAGAAACTACACTATAACTTATACTGAAGGATCAAGGGATGAGGTAAGGGCTGCAGCAGCCTTCGTTTTTGGCAAACACACATCAAAGGATCATTTGCAAAATGTTACGTACATTATTTCAGCCAAAATCGGAGCAATAGACCTTGTTCTGAAATATATCAAAAACAAACGTATTTGAAACAGCATTATCTTCTCTGACTCACTATTAGAACTCCATTCACTACATAATAGAAAAGTGGAGAACACATTCTTACTCAACCTCCTTGTGAAAAATACTGAGCTGAGTACCTATTACAATATAGTTTAATGTTGGTATCTAGACGTATTGGTAATATAGGTAGCAGAAATGCAGATCGCTCTGCTAAAACGGCCTATCATAAGAACCATCTGATTTTATAATACATATTCTGATTTTAGACATCGTATCTAAAAGTATTTACGTCAACAGTGGTAGTCATTGTGGTATGTTGCTGTGAATCAAGCCAACCCTAGTTGAATGGACTCCTTTCAACAGAACCTTCCTTAGGGAAAAGGTAGAATGGGAAGAATTCAAATTGGTCATACGTATATAACTTAATCCCACGTACTAAAAGTTGAAGATCCACCAGGATACGTTACTTGCAATGAACCATTCACTGTTAAGCACTTTATGACAGTGTTTCATCCTGCAACATACGCGTGATAAGTATTATAATGTGAATGACATTAATGAACTGTTTGATACTATAAATATAACATCCATTATAGATTTCTTTAAAGAAGTAAATCTTTGTTTTAAAGCTATAAACAATCAGTCTTTTGATTTGTTTAATTCTCTATTTAGTTAATAAATCGTTAATGCTTGAAAACTTGTTGATCACGAAAGTAATAAACCTCAGTTAGCTTTCACTTCAGACTAGATATCAGCAAACCATTTCTCTTTTTAAAACTGTAATGTTATATAAATATGAATTTCAATTATTTTCTTGTATTGTCTGTCATACATATTATACCACTTTCTTTAATTCTAATGAGACGTATTATATGAATTATCTTAAACGTGACTATTTCAGTACATATTTGTATTAGCACACAAACAGACAGACATCAACACAGATACCTTGATATATGTGTTCGTTCATGCAGAGGATTACGTTTGCTTGTTTTGAATTGGTCGCTTAGCCAAAAACCAATACACAAAATGATACAGAGGGAAAACCATTGGAACAATAGCCGAAGCAATAGCAAAAACCCATCATTACAAGATTTTAGATAATTATAGAAACAGAAATATGCAGATTCAGAACTAAGCGAATTTATCCAAATGTATATCATAAGCATAAAAAAGAGAGATGATAAAAAAGTTGAAGACCAATATTAATAACATTTGTACATCATGTTAGCGTATTCCATTAACGCTAGGCGAATATGTGTTCATAGGCTACACAGTAGTAGAAATGATCGTCTAAGCGAAAGTCTTCAATCACTGATGCTTATTGTTGATGTTCAAATTTAAACAATTTGTTATTGCTCGTTCCCTTTTGTAGATGAAATCCGAAACCAAGCAACAAGAACGTTCATATAGTGTCAAAAAAAATTTAACTTTTTTATTATGGTCTCCAATCCATTTCGTAGCGTATCCTAATTGTTATAGATCTCATCGTGTCGTACGAGCTCTCTTAGTTCGATCCTGTACAACTTAAAACGCAAGTTGAAAATTCACTTTATTCAATGAGTCTGTCGTGTGGGAATATTTCCTATATTGTAAACGAATAACTGAATTTACCTAGGACCAGAGTGTTTGTGTTGACGTATCATCAATTCCGTCTGGTAGAAAAAAATAGGCTTTAATTCTTTTGATGAAACGAACCAATTTAGTGCTAGCAATGGGTCTGTATATAACATAGAGATGAAGTGGAGTAGACACAAATTTTATATAAAAGTCTAATTACTCATTAATATTAGTCTGTTCTTTGCAATGAAAGACTCATGAGCACAATTTGATCCATTTTGTCGGATTTAAACATATATAGGTCCTACGGAAAGGCGTAAATGCACTGATTCTGCCTGCTGTTCGCCAATTCATCGGGGAGGCAGGACTTATAAAGAGTGAAAAAAAATGAAACTCTTAAGTGAGATTCAAAGTATGTCTTGTTCATTCAGGATATTATCAATGATTCCACATTGTCAATGATACAACGTCCTGGGAGTTGTGTAACTCAAAATGAATACGTCCTGATAGGTCGTTGGTTGTCCGATACTTTTGCGTCCATGATCAAGCAGTGTACCTATGATCGTAGAAGATTAGGTTTCAAGTGTATTCGGTGTGCACTGCTTCTAGCTATTTAGCAATGGGTGCCTACAGTATAATCAAACGATATAGTGCAAATATACGCCACTGCCTTTGAACGCTTTTAAAGGTGGAAAGGCCATTTTTCTTTGGGATTGCTCCACAATTAGTTGCGAGAAATTATACATTTGCCACCGGGGTTGCTTTAGAGCAAATAAAAACAAAATAGTTTTCTGTCGTTTTGTTGCAAGATTGATGAGATGGATCCACGATTACACATTTTAATGGAACACACAGGATAGGGACACACTACAATCTATTTACTTTTCTCTCACCCTCAAAAGCTTATTTGTTGGTAGAGAAGCGTATACATTTGTCAGCCCGAATGGAAATATATTAAAACATCCGGGCCCATTGAATCTAGGACTAATATACAATGATTATATTTTGGCATTCCACCAGACTAGTTCTTGTTCTATGGATGAGGCACATTATATTGATCCAAGTGGCCGTGATTCTGATAAGCGAGAAAGTAATTTGGGCTGCTGTTGGAACCTTTGCAATAATATGATGCCATAGTTCCTCAAGGTCTGTGTCTCGTTGGGGTATGACATACAAATATTGAAAACTACGTTGAACATCAAAAAAACACAATTGCTACTATTTGTTATTTTGAATATCTTTCAAGACAGCAATTAGCGAAGTTGTGTCTACGTGTGGTGCTTGATTCCTATTTCCCCATTAAATAAAAGACGACATTTATATTTGAACAGCGTCATGTAATCGCTGTTCGTTAGTGCATGTTAGCTGACGTTTAATTGAGATTTCGCTCATACGGAATATAATATGAATCGATAATTCATATTGCGGACTTAGTTTAAATATCGATGAATTTTTTTTTTGATTTCAGTGCAAAGATTGTAACTGATATTTGCAAATAGTAACATAACTGTTTCAAGTTTAAACAAACAAACATGTTATGTATGTTGCAACATGCATAGATGGAGATATTTTCAACAAGTCTAAACATTAAATCATTTCTTCCTTACATTGCTGTACATCTACCTAATATCAAATATACACATATTCAGGAGTTGAATGAATACAAACAAGACATATACACTTAAGGCCAGTATGCAGCAAGAGTAAACAGTACATCGTTACTTCGTAAGAGAATGTATTTACCTTAACAAAATATTGTTTTTATTGACAAAAATTATCAACCTTAAAGGGCTGGCTCGCTTTAAACATTTAAACTCTCTTGATATCTGGTACAATAGTTTTGTGTGGATGATGTTGATAAAATATTACGATACGAGAATTCTAAATGTTACTCTATGATGTCAAATATATGTGCCGACGGCATCTATGTACGTACGAAAAATCAGGCAAATTTAAGATATACATCTTCATGGACGGTATTTAATATATATCGCAGGCAATACAGACAGCAATATGTTATCATGCGCTAGCGAACCCTGACTAACACATAATGTGAAAGAACTAAGGTGTTACAAAGATATTTTTCTTCAGTGATCTTCCAATGTCCATCCTATGATTATAACACACAAATAATTACAGGGAGCCACGAGTGGCCGATTTGTCTAAAACGCTCACCGGTACGGATCATTGTCATATCACCTCTGCGTGAGTTCGTGTCTCGGGCTAAAGCGAAAGCGTGTCAGTAGCTTATCGCGGGTCGGTAGTTCTTTTCGAGGTTTTTACTGGTTCTCCCTCCACCATATTTACTGGCCGCAATGTATTGCCTATATTGTGCTGAAAAGTGCGTTAGACCCTCAAACAACAAAACAAATAATTGCAAGATTCTTAATCAAAAACTGGAATAAGAATAAAATGTTAATATGTAATTATAATTGATAATTAGACTTAGAATAAAACATTTGGGTTGCATGTGTATGGTCATTCCATGTATGCGCCATGTGGTCGGACACTATTAAGTTTACAATAAATTCTCAAAAGTAATTGTAAATACATATGTGTGAAAAGTAAAATTATGTTGTCAAAATAAACAACATGCTTCAACATTTCTATTCAGAACAGGAAAGTTAACGCTGATTTAATGACATAGCTCGATCGGAAGAGACTTACTTTACCTCCTGTGGTTACATTATGTTTGTGCCGAGATGTTAGAAATATAAGATGTGTACATTTATCAGTAAATATAACGGAATATCTCGAGAATGAAGTGGAATCTGTTTCGTCACGAACATCATATTTACAAATTACAATGCTAAATACGTCTACTTCACGAGTGAAATGTTTGATTATATCTACTCAAATAGTAGATTTTATGTTCAGTGTATTATTCAAGGTAAATCCATTAATATCATTTACATTCTTATTATTTCCATCTTGTTATGATGCCAATGAGGACTACACTAGTAAATGAATAAAAAAAGACATAAAAACTTCCAACAGTTTTAGGATAAAGGAATATGTATATAATGCATATAAAATGCTTAGAATCGTGCATTATATAAAATCGATTAATGGTTTTAAGCAAAACGGAAGACATTGTTTGCATAACGGATCTCACTCGTATTGGTACGTGGACAATTGTTGGGGTGCGGACAGTATAAATATGACAGAGGGATCATCAAATAGATTTCAGAATAAAACACATATAAACAAAATATCGGAACGCTTCTGAGTTTACGTGTATGGCTGTTTGTTCAATCCAGCATTATGTGACTTGGCAAACTTGAAGTCCACTTTTATAGTAGATGATTTACCAATATTTGTATTGTCACTTTCATTCGGGTTGTAATAGCTGATATATAACCGCATACTCAATCACTTTCAAGCATTAAAGTGACTCTAAACAGAGTCACATGTGCTAAATAAGCAGTGCTAATTTTATATTTAATAAAGAATAGGTTTCTCCTGAAAATGCTAAATAGTTATAGTAGGGTCTAACATGATTAATATCACCAGCTGACTGTTTGAGTGATTCATGTGGAAATATTTTGTATTTCTTTTAGGAACATCTTCATTGACCCTTAGGTTTGGAGATATCTTTTAAGATATCTTCATTTGTAATGGAGAGGGAAGCGACAGAAGAAGACGAAATAGGAAATATATATATATATATATATATATATATATATATATATATATATATATATATATATATACATATATATATATATATATATATATATATATATATATATATATATATATATATATATATATATATATATGTAACTATGGAGATAAAGGTGTTAATAACGTACATCAATGTTGATGTTTCCTTCATATGAAAGGAAGTAAATATAAAATTGATCTTGCAAATGTGGGGTTAAAGTGGTACTGATTGATCCATTTCATTTAGCTCACACTGAATCATTTTAATATCTCATTACGACATATATGGTAAACTCATGCAAATATTGATTTCAAACTTTTATTGTGTAGCGTTGTTGTGAATTTGTTGAGCTGTCAGGATGATCGAGACAAATATGCGAATGTCCTGTAAACAATTTGAGGACAGTTAAAATGCGGTGTACTGATTACAATGGTGTCCAGTCTGTCGAGAGATTGTAGATGGATACAATGTAGTAATTATTATAACACACTACTAAAATAAAGTATTATCTGAGTTCATTCATCATTTCATAAAGATTTGCCGTGACAGCTATCATGATGATGCCTAATCACGCGAAACGTAATGGTGTTTTTTTAAGTGTAACCTTCGTCTTATAAACTTCTATAAAATGCATCCAGTGCTTATTTTTAAAAGCAATAAACCAAACAAAGGCGCATGTGAAATTTCTTTTATTTTACAGCGAAAACCATTTAGGGGAATCTGTACAGAAATAATATCGGAAATATGCGGATTCACTGCTTTTTGCTGTAATTGCACAAATCATCTTAATTGAATAAAGTATTTCCCAACACTGTATTGATCGTAAATGTTGTCAAGAGCAGCACAAAAATGTGCAGCTATGTCAAAGCTAAGACTCATCTAGATAGACACGTATATCTATCTGAAAACTAAAATCATTGAGAGCATTAGTCATCTCAGTCTTTCTGTATTCATGGGAAGCCTGGACCCTGACAGCAGAATTACAACGAATAATCCTGGCACATGAAATGAGATGCTCCAGAACTATCGTCTGCATCTCTTACATGGAACACATCACAAATGAAGAAGAGCGTAACACCATCAGGCACAAAGTAGGTCATTATGAAGACATCAGCACCACTGTCATAAAGAGAAAGCTGAAATGGAATGGACATGTCACTAGAGCCAACAGTATATCCACAACAGTACTGCAGGCTAGTGTGCAGGGTGGCAGAAGGAGGGGTAGAGAGAGAAAAAAAGTGGACTGACAACATCACATTATGGACCAGGAAATGTTTTGACGAGACACAGGCTTTGGCACATCATCGAGACAAGACGAGGGAACTGCTAAGATCTTCAACAGCACAGTGCCTCAACGACCACACTAGGTCAAGAGACTGATGATGATGATATATTGATACTGATTGACGATTCGTAACTAGGACCTTGCTTGTTAAATTATACTTTACATTCTTGCTTCCTGCAGTTTCTTCAGACACATACCGTTATACAAGGTAAACACGTGCTAGAAGTATTCAGTAACATCTGTAGGCATCAACGAAATTAGAAATAGTCTTAACACATAGTATTGTAATTCCACCCCAGGTTAGAAGTCTTCAGACACATTCCTAATATACGGTCAAATGTATGTATTATTGGCTAAGAGGACCCTTCAAACAACGGTTGCTCAAAAGACGCAATAAATACAGATGTGCCGGTAAGTTTGTAATATGTACACCAATGAGTAACGGACAGTACTGTCGTCAAATATTTCATCGATGTTAGGCATTCAGTTTCACATTTTCCATCACAATCAATAAAGTTTAGGAGTTGGTTGATAAAGTCCGACTATCAAGACTTTATAGAATAAGAACATGTATACATTTCATGAAAGAAAACACATTCACCGTATTAGAATATACGGGTTGACTCAACGCTGTTCGCATCTCGCTGAAGGCATTGCGCCCACCTCCCTGATACGAATAATAAACCGCTTGTTAAGATTCCAGTCTGTGTCGTCAAATAGCTTACAAAAAGTCAAAATGAAATTTGCTACAAGAGATTAGAACATCAGAAAATTATTCTATATTTTGTCAATGATATATATAGCATCAGTCTATGAGAGTGAGTTTTTTTTTCTGTGCTGTTTGGTAATAATATATTAGTTACATACCAAAAAAAATGTTCCTTGCCGGCGTATTTACCATATTCATTTTGTATCCATTCCACCCATATCCTTGTCGAACTAAATCCATAAATCCATTCATTCATACAGAAGCTGAATACTTTGCTAATAACTGTGAATGTTTTCTAATGCATTTTCTTTCAATTCAAGACCTTGAAACACACTCGCTTAACGTTTAGTTTCCTTTCCGTTTGCTCGAACATTTTAGTACAGCTAATATAGGATACAGAATCTAGCCATTAGAATGGTTAAGAAATGTAATACAGTCAGAATGATTATGATTATGTTCGTTCACACACACACACACACACACACACACACACACACACACACTATATTTTCTAACTTAGATTTAACCATAAAATCCAATAAAACCGACAACTATCCTTTCCACCACGAACGCAATAACGATGAATAATATGAAATGCGATGATAAAGTCTTGACATATCTTAAGGTGATTCAATATACCAACCTAACTAAAGTAAAGGCAAAATTAAATATTTGTACAAATGAAATAGTAAATGATTGCACTTTTGAAAATACGATTATAATAATACAACTTGTCAGAAGCATATCGTTTATTATGCGAAAAAATACAATGCAAGTTAGCCCGTTCATATGTATACATAATTTTACAAACAGACAAGCATGTATAGCCTGTACACAGTATCAATGCAATAACACGAGATGTATACCATGTTTATACTAGGTTTGTGTTTATGGTTTAACGACATTATTCAGCAAGAGATAGGCTATACAAGGCAGACATAATTAATGGTGGAGGAAGAACCCGGAAAACCCCGGAAAGAACCACCCACCCACGAGATGCTAGCTTCTGGCAAGCTTTCTCACATACCTACATTAGCCGAATTTGAGACTCGAACCCACACAGACAGAGGTGAGATGGCAGTGATCCGTAACGGACAGCACTTTAGACCACTAGGCCCCTTTATAATAGGAAACGAGACTATATATAAATAAATATGTGTATGTGTGTGTATGTGTGAATGTATGTGTGAATATGTGTGTTTCATTTATATTACATATAAAAAAAAACATCTTTGCCTTTTGCACTGAGTTAAGAATGACTGCATGGAACTGTGGATTGACTGTGTGCATGAACGAACAACGTGCCGAGTGTGTCCGCTAAAAATATATAATTATTTTCTTTTGTGGCTATTCACAATAACCTTTGTATATTGATCAGGTGCTTGATTTGTTTGTGGAGTTTCGAGTTTATTCACATTGATTAAATCAATATTTTATTGACCTGGAGATAGATCCTGACATTTGATATTGTGGTTGAAATATACATATTGCATACGGTAACGATGAAACAAAAAGGTCTAGCTGTGATAATCCTCTGCAATTATACTCTCGTTAGATAGTTTGCTGTCTAAACATGGTTAAGGTTAAGTCAGTTAAAAGAAGCTTTTAAAAAAATTAAGTGTCTAAATTTGAAATTATGAAAGAATCTTGGTAATTGGATTATATATCAAAACTAATATCGCAGAGATTGAAGGGACATATCGTTCTGTAATAGCACAAACGTGCCCAGTAATATGAACATATGTAGACTCCAAATATATGCGCGGGCGCATGTACATATTGCAAATGAGATCACTTCAAATATCTGTTGAGGAACATGGGTTCTCATTATCTGAATGGACTGGATGGATGTAACCATCGAATTCTACCGTCCCCGAGTTAATGGGATCGAGGTATCCATCAAGTTCCTGAATACTTTTAATGTCGTCGGGCCTAATTGATTCTTCCGATGTACCCTTTGTACGAGTTATGCTTGGTTCAGTCAGTAGCGGCTCTCTGCGTAACTCAGATTTCATATCAATGGCAGTACCCAGTTCTCCTTCTGCATTGCATACAATTGTCCAGTAATAATATCCAAACTCGTTTACATCTTGTCGATCTTCACTTTCGCCAGTTGATCTCCTGTCCACACGAAAGCTAGAATATATATATATATATATATATATATATATATATATATATATATATATATAGATATATATATATAAACTGGATCTATATATAACAAATCAGTGCAACATTCTCAAGGAATTCTTACATATCGTACCGTTATGGTCGTATTTGGATTGACACACACACACACACACACACATAATACATATATATATATATATATATATATATATGCCGCAACAAGATCAGTTGTATCACTTCTTTCAATAACTGTCGATATATATATATTCTCTTGCTACCTTTGTACCATTTTCTTATTTCACCTAAGGTTAAATTATAATTCTCAACGGTGGATTCATCAATACACAATAACCTAAGTTATGCGCATCTAGCGCAGCACAGAGAGGTTTGAAGTTAATCGCGCTCTCTACATCGGTTTTAAAAAATGTTGTTTTTGTCCAGTTAAAATTTAAATGTAGAGACATATTGTAAATGAATGCTCATGTATTTTGTTTTTACCATGATCCAAGTCAAGTTTACTTTTCCGAGTTTGATTTATATTTACTGCAATTCTGATTACCAGCTTAATAAAACATGTATAAACCCTATCACTTGCATCTCACTGTTAAATCATACACGGATGCTTATATCTCTAGCCTAACAATGTTTCAAAACAATTACATAGGGAAAATTGCTAGGCAGTTGTTGTGTCACACTTTAATAGTTTGACAAATTTGTAAAATGGTACGTTGCTGACAGATTTGTGAAGGCCCTTGGCCTCATTTTCCTTTTCTGTGCTATATGTTTATAGATCCCAGATAGGAATGGGAATGGTCTTAACCGTTATATTTGCCTACATATATTAATAGTCTCTTAAATAACCGTTTCAAAAATCAGAACGGTATTTTCAATTACTACGTCTCTCACGTTAGTTGTTGACATTGTGAATATCACGTTCATTAATCGTTTCTCAGTGAACGCGTTAAAATCGTTACCCTTATTATCTTAATTTGAAATGGACGAAACATCTGCTTTTGGTTATTATAAAATGTAATCGATCAAATCTAAAGTGTCTACTATACGAGAGTACATTGCTTGTTTACAAACTAGTTTCTTATACACTATACTATCTTGAGGTACACGTGTTTTGCACGTGTGCGCAATATAAAGGGTGCAAGTATAGAACAATATAATACCACAATACTCTCAGAAATGTAACTGATTCATCAAAAACGTATTTATGCATAATATTTATTTTATGTAAATTATATTATCAATAATATCATATATAAACTTAAGGTGTATTTAAAGTATAAATTGTGTATGCCTTACAAACATGTTATGTACGTTATTAATCAGATAACAATTATATATTTACCAAATCCTTCTTTTGTGCAGAAGAAAGGCAAGAAAAGCAGCAGCTAAAAGAGCGCCCATTCCGAAAATAATATACATCAGATTCCTTTCCGAAGGAAGGTCTGAGAAAACAATAAATGTCACAAATAAAAGATGGTCTTTTTCCATACAATAATTAGTTTTTAAAAAATGTAACACATACTTTATTAATACCAGGGATATCTACAGTCTTAATGAAACGAATTTAACATAAAACAATGAATATAAATGAACAAAGAGATTTATGAAATAAACCCAAAATGGAAAAAAAAATATTTTGAAAAAGGTAATACAGTATGCAATTAAATATCCTGACCATTTTGCCCATTTTCTTTAATGTTAAGATGATTTTTGTTTAGAGAATTGTTTTAATAAATAGGTGAGCAATCGATGCTGCTATGTAAAATCTTGACAATTGTAAGATAGGCCCTAATCGACGGAACTTTGATTCATGTTTTGCCTTAAAGGGGAGATTCAAGAAGGTAGCTGACATTTCAAAGGACCAGTCGTAAGACAAAAAAGCGTATCTCATGATGTCCACAAAATAAGTCAGGGTATAAGCAGCTACAAATATGTCCACTCAGTTCTATTAGCCTGATCTTAGTAATTAAGTTCCGTTGGTGCCCGTTCTCTGTATTTTGTTAATGTGTGTATATAATTATTAAATGTGCTAAACGCTGGAAAATACTTAAAGTCAAAAGGGAAGGTGTTTCATCTATACATTTTAGCTAGAAAACCAGACATAGGATAAGTCAAACCCATGTATCATAAAATTTCATGATAGACTGTCCCTAAAATTTCATCTGTGTGACAAGTAATAATAAAACTAATGAGGATTTTGTATAGCGCCTAATCTTTAGAAGCTCTAAGCGCTTTACACTATCTATAATGATATGACCATTCTACAAAAAAACCAAAACCATGAAATTGGAAAACATAAAAACATGCTGAAAACATATAAGATACAAAACATTATTATGTATCCAAGTTTGTTCCTGCAGTCGAAAAAGGTGAGTTTTAAGAGAACTCTTAAAAGGGACCACTGTGTCTTTGTGTCTAATTTCAATGGGCAATTCGTTTCACATCGCCATGCCACGGTATGCAAAATAACTTTGTCCATCTGACTTCGTTTTCACAGTGGGAACAATGAATATATGAGCAGCAGAGAGGGTGAATCAGACAACTTTTTTTTTGTTTATTTTTTATTATACCCTTAAAACGGAACGAATAGACCCTTCTCGCGAAATCTCATGTTTTTAACCAGAAAAAAAATAAGTCTCCGACCCTTAAGATTGTTGTCTGAAAACATGAATTCGCAGGTGATACTGTATTCGCGTTTTCGTTGATGAATCATTGATTGATTGATTGATATTTAACGGCGCACCAGCACTTTTAGGCTATTTAGCGCCATACAACAGGTTGCATTTAAACATGGTTAAAAATACTAAAGGTTTAATATCGACCAGCGATATAAAAAAAAAAACAAATAGTTCAATATAAAATTGTAAGTTGTTGGTAACAGTAAAATATGAAGCTTCCCAATCAACGGGAGATGTAAATGGTGTATGTTGATGAAAATATGTTGTAAATAAGAGGTGATATTTGCATTAAATAAAAATGCACTAGGTGATGACATACAAGTTAAAGTTTAAGATAAAGATTTACTTCCTTCAGGAAATCTAAAATACAAGTGATAGATACAGTATCAAAAAGTTCCTTCATGTCATGTACATTATAGTACTTAGCACGTGTAGGTTGCAGGTCGGAACACTCGGTCATGAAGTGTTTAACAGTGAATGGTTCATTGCAAGAGACGCACTCTGGTGGATCTTCACCTTTTAGTATGTGGGAGTGGGTTATGTATGAATGACCGATTCTGAGTCTTGCAATGACAGTCTCCTCCCTACGGATAGTTTTGTAGGAAGGAGTCCATTCCCCCAGGGTTGGTTTGATGGCATGAAGTTTGTTGTTGACTGTATGATCCCATGACGTCTGCCACTTCTGACGCAGGTACCTTTTGATACAAGGTTTAAAATCAGTAAACGGTAGTTTAAAATGTGATGGTTCTTGGGATAGAGCCATCTTAGCAGCACGGTCTGCTTCTTCATTACCTCTAATACCAATATGGCTAGGTAACCAACAGTATACTATATTGTTGGAGGTACTAAGCGTTGTATTTTTGACGAGGAGATGGACTAATAATGGATTATCCAGTTTTCTATTGTGTAGCGACTGAAGCACTGATAAAGAGTCACAGAAGATAACACTATTTAAGACGCGTTTCTCTTCGATAAATTTGAGAGCAAGGTCTATTGCTCTGATTTCCGCTGAAAAAATGGACGCATTGTTTGGCAAGCGCACTTTGGTTATGTGCTTGCCACTAACGAAGGCTGCAGCAGCCTTTTCATCAACCTTTGATCCATCAGTATAAAATTTAGTGTAATTTGTAAAATCGTTGAGAAGTTCATGATAAGAGTTCAGGAATATGGCAGGATTGGTCTCAGATTTATTCCCATCGTGTAACGTAAAAATCACTTTGGGTTGCTTAAGTAGCCAAGGTGGTGTTTTCGAGACAAACGTTTTCTGAATTGTAGAGAAATTACTTTTGATATTGTCGAGGCTGGATGATATTCTAATGCCAAATGAAGGTATGGCATTTGGTTTGTTTTCGTATAAAGTTTTGTATTTTGGTTGAAATACAGCCGAAAAAGCAGGGTTCCGAGGGTTTGATCTTAATTTAAGAGCGTATTGTGCAGAAAGCATTTCTCTGCGAAGTGATAGTGGTGGCTCATTCGCTTCCGCGAGAAGGCTTTCACATCGAGATGTCTTAAATGCTCCTAGAGCGAGTCTTATTCCTTGATGATGAATTGGATCAAGCATTTTCAAATAGGACTTCCTAGCTGAACCATAAACAATGCATCCATAGTCTAGTATAGAACGGATAAATGTTCTATACAAATTAAGGAGTACTTTTTTATCAGCACCCCAGTCAGTGTGCGCAATTACTTTTAGTAAATTTAAAGCTTTTAAACATTTAGCTTTTAAATTCTTGATGTGTGGTATAAAAGTCAGCTTTCTGTCGAAGATAATACCCAAAAACTTTGTTTCCTCAACAACTGGAATAAGTGTTCCATCCAGCGTGAGTTTAGGGTCATCATGATGTCTTCGCAATTGACAGAAATGCATGCATACTGTTTTCGATTTAGAAAATTTGAAACCGTTATTACTGGCCCAACATTGGATCTTATTGATATTTTGCTGGAGTTGCCTTTCAATTGTATGCATGTGCTTTGATCGATAACAAATTAAAAAATCATCTACATATAAAGAGCAATCCACACCGGGAGCCAAGCACTTGGTGATGCTATTGATTTTGATATTAAATGGAGTCACAGATAAAATACTGCCCTGGGGCACACCCATCTCTTGCTGGTGCATATCGGAAATGGTGAAGCCCACTCGTACTTTGAATTCTCTGTCTGAGAGAAAACTGGAGATGAAAGCGGGCAGGCGGCCTTTTAGACCTAGATCGTGCAGGTCATTTAGTATCCCGTACTTCCATGTTGTGTCATAGGCCTTTTCTAAATCAAAGAAGACTGCTACTAAATGTTCCTTCTTGATAAATGCATCGCGAATAAATGTTTCCAGTCTAACCAGATGATCGTTTGTACTACGACCAGAACGGAAACCGCTTTGGAAAGAAGATATTAAATTGTTACTTTCCAAGTACAATACAAGCCGAGAATTAATCATTCGTTCCATTGTTTTGCATACGCAGCTTGTGAGTGCAATGGGACGATAGCTGTTAGGATCTTCGCTGTCTTTGCCTGGTTTGGGAATCGGTATTACTATTGCTTCTTTCCAGCTCTTAGGTACATTACCAGCAATCCATAAATCATTGAAGATTTTCAGTAGTAATGTCAGAGAAGATTCTGGCAGGTGTTTCAAAAACTGGTAATGGACTTCGTCGGGCCCAGCGGATGTATCGTGGGCCTTGTCTAAAGCCTCCCTAAGCTCCATTAAAGAAAATAGCTGGTTATAGCTTTCAGAGTTGTTAGATGTAAACTTTAAACGTGACTTTTCTTTTTGAGATTTTAATCTTCGAAAGGCTTCTGAATAATTAGATGATGACGAGTTTTTTGAGAAACTATTGGCAAGAATATTTGCTATGTCACGTTTCGAACTAAAATTGTTATTGTTTGTTTTCAGTTGTCGAATAGAATTGTGTTTACCCTTTCCATTTATTTTGCGAATAGTATCCCAAACTTGTTTCACGGAGGAACGAGAGTTTATAGAAGAAACATATTTCTTCCAGGATGTACGTTTACATTCTTTGATTGTGCGTCGTGTTTTAGCCCGTACAATACGATATTTGTTTAGATTTTCGGGCGTAGGACGAGTGTTGAATTGTTTTAATGCTTCTCGGCGTTGTCTAATGGCCTCTTTGCATTCCTTGGTTACCCAAGGTTTTTGCGGTTTTTTACTGTTCGGTGAGGACTTAGGAATAGATTCATCTGCAATTGAAATTAGAATTGAAGTAAAATGCTGTATAGGATTAACAGCGTTGAATATTGTATCATTATTTAGTCTAGTTTGACATAGTGTTTCAAAGTAAGCCCAGTCAGCTTTCTTTATATTCCATTGTGGAATTGCGTCATCAATTTTAGTGTTATTTTCAAGAGTGATTGGAAAATGATCACTACTGTGAAGGTCATCAGCGACCTTCCATTCATAGTCCAAAAGCAATGAAGGAGAGCAAATTGTTAAATCAATGGACGTGTACGTACCCGTTCCTGGGTGTAAATATGTCGATGAGTTAGTATTATATAGACACAGATCATGTCTAGAAAGGAAATCTTCTACTTTATGGCCTCTGTCGTTTATGTGATTCGATCCCCATAGGATGTTATGGGCATTAAAATCCCCGAGTAAAATGAAGGGTGTGGGAAGTTGTTGAACAATATTGTCTTATTCATTTGGTACTAGTTTGGTGTTTGGTGATAAGTAAATAGAGCAAAATGTAATCACTCGATGTAAAGTGACGCTTACAGCAATAGCTTGTAAATTTGTATTTAAAGGAATGACTCTGTGAGGGGCTCTATTGTTCACAATAACAGAGACTCCTCCTGAGGCCCTGTCAGCGTTTTGTAAGTACGTGTTGAACAGGGAAAAGTTTTTAAATGTAATTTTATCTGTGTCTTTCAGGAATGTTTCCTGTAAACATAGTACAGCGGGATCATGTTCATTTAAAAGCAGAAGAATATCATTGTAGTTTGCTTTCAGTCCTCGACAGTTCCATTGTATGATGGTGTTCTTCATTATAAAGTTATGCTGGAGATTCTGGATCTAGGTAAGACTATTCGCGGAGAAAATGTGTTGTTATTTGTCTGGAGGAAGTACGGGAGTATATTTGGTTTTGCTAGGTTTGGAGGAACCTTGAGTACATGGAGCAGTTTCTTCTGCATCCATACTCTCAAGTTCTCCAAACATATTGTAAAGTTTAATGGGGTCATCTGACCCCTTCTGCTGCTTATTTGTTTGTTGTTTTTGTTTATTTTTTTTGAGCTTTTGGTGGTGGGTTGTTATTAAATGTTGTCTGAGTTGATGCTGTGCTTTTCTGTGGTTGGTAATTAGGGATGTTGGCACTTGTTGAATCGGGCTGATTTGTCTGTGTTTGTGCGTCCTTGGTGATTTTGGGGTTGTGTTTCACAACTGTGGAGAAGGATGGGCCAGGAAGGGATGTTCTTGCCTGGACAAGTTTTCTGGCCTCTGGGTAGGGTATGTTGGAGGAAAACTTTACCCTCTGAATTTCCTTCTCCTGTTTCCATGTATCACAATCCTTAGAATTGGCGTGATGCTCTTTGCCACAGTTGACACAGTGCGGAGTTGCTCTACAATCAGCTTCCTGATGAGAGTGGTCTCCGCATCGGCCACAGACTTTGACTCTGGAACATCGGTCTTCGTGATGGCCGTATTTCTGACACTTGTAGCATCGAAGAGGATTTGGTATGTAAATCTCAACCTTTACTTGCAGAAACCCAACCTTGACCACTTTGGGCACTGTCGGTTTATTAAAGGTGAGTACAAATGTGTTGGTGTCCTGCAGATTGTTATTACGTTTAATACGTATTCTACGTACTGCAGTGACACCTTCATGTTTCATCCCCTCGATGATATCTGTGTCGTTGACTCCAGCCAAGTCACGACACCACATCACGCCTTTAGACGTATTCAATGAAGTGTGAGCGAATGAGGTTACTGGAATGTTGAAGAATGTTTTCATCTTTTTCAGATTTTCAGTTTGACTTTTTCGCTCACATTCAACGAGAAGACAGCCCGATTTCAATTTCTTGACACCATTTGGTGTGCCGATCAAACCCATTAAAGTTTTTTCAATAACAAAAGGAGATAGTGCAGCAATTTGTTTTTCAGCATCTGTTGACTGTATGACCATGAAGCGTGGGAATGACTCCACACCACATGGTTCTTCATCAGAGTCGGATAGTGGTTTCGTTCGTTTGTTTTGATTTTGTTTTGAATTTTCCATGATTTAGTTTTAAAGTTTCAGCACCCATGCTCACCGCCCACCATGGAGCCCAACAAGGGGACACTTTTCAAGTGCCAGGGATACACAGATGCTATACTCGTTAGATAAAATTACCTAGGATCGGCAAAATTACCTCCCGATTGACCAGTTAAGCCACCGCTATCTGGAAGGTCCTCTAGTACTTTTTGAAAATGAAAGCTATTGATGAATCATAAATGCCGCAATGATGTTGTGACTCACCCCCTCTGCTGCTAAGGTTTAATGTGATTTTAACCGAATATTTTATCAAGTCCGATATACCCCCTCTGCTGCATTTGATCTAGTCCGTGTCCCAGACCTTGTCTGGAAAATCGCTACGACTTTACAAATAGACTAATTTGTAAAACCTCCTCTTGTAAATCAATCAGATTATTAGACTGGTCAGTGAGTTTGAAATTAATTCTGGTTAATGAATTATTATGACATCGCATATAGACTGGATTAGTTGGATCCTCAATAATTAAAAATCCTGGAGGAGCTGTTGGTGCAAATGAATACAAAATATACCCCTGCTGAGCTTGGTTTGATCGTTCGAGATTTATTTGATAGCTTCCTTCAATAACATCACATACGAAATTGATCGCAATCACCGATGAAATATTCACATTGAACGGAGCAATATGCCTGCCGCCACCATCTGGGTTATTATTGTGTGTCAGGATAGTTGTTTGTGGTTGTGATGGTGTTTTTTTCCACGTATCATGGATTTTTTTAAAACCGACATCGATGGCATCACTGAGAGATTTTTGTAGTTCTGAGATATTATATCCTGGAAGTTTGAATGTTGGAATATCTCCTATGCGGATCTTATAGTCTATTGCAAATAAATCTCTTGTTTTAGGACTACTGTCACCTAATACCTCTTGAATAATTTGTGAATGAAATGTTTCCATGTCATGGATGATTTTGTTACATGTTTCTACGACATTGATAAATTCATCTCGGGTGAGAGTACCGGATTTAAGAGATATTAACAACAGTGAAATATCGTTATTGAAAGCTGTGAAATTTTCAGTGATTTTATTCCGGTTAGCAACTTGATGAATAAGTCGTATGTTTTCATCATATTCTACTCTAATGAAAAAATACGACTTATCATAATATCTATAGCTTTTTATTGGATTATCAGATTTTATCCTGTCAGTGACATAATCAGATTTTTTCGGTTCAGGTGGTATGTTAACTTGTCGAGGTGGTAATTCAGGTCAACCTAACACTGTTCTTATTGAGCTTTGATAGATATCTACCACGTATCCTTCTGAGTTTATTTCAATGGCAGATGATAGTGTTGGCTCATGAACTGTTATAGCTATTTTTGATTCTACTCCAGTAATCGATTTTATTCTACGCGCGAATTCATTATTGATTTGTTCGATTTGGTATGATCCGGTTGGTATGGAAACAACATTCCAGTCTGGGGTGCCGTCTGGTTTATTCTTATTTGCAAATACCAGGGAATTATTGGGTTGTTGACCACCAAATGATTTTGACCTGATATTAGGCCAGCTATGGTATACTCGTAATTTTGCTAGCGCTATCTCCTTCACTGGGACCGGAGATGGGAAATTCACACTGAATTCTGGATTCGTTGAGGTTATTGAGATCATGCTTGTTTGTACTGGGTTTGTGTTCTCCACTATTTGTTGAAGTAATTCCATCGGTGTTGTCATTGTTATTATACTCATGATGTATTTCTAATTTTGACATCGCAGAATCATATATATCTACCATCGCTGAAAACTCACTCTCTGATATAATTGTATCATCGAGAGATGACGATATCAATGAGGATAATTGCGAGTATGCAGTAGACACAACATGAAATTGAATTATGTAGTCTTGTAGCTTTCGTTGGCTGCATGATGATATTTTTTTTGTGATTATTGAAATAATTCCAGCGATTGTTGTTGCCGCAGAAATGCAAATTGGAACAGCTATCGGAGCCATCATTGTCACTGAAGACAGTATAATACCAGCTCCGGTGATTACACCACTCACAGCGTACACAGTAACATCAATTGCGGTAATTCTCCTGCGATATTTTTTAATTTTCATTGCATACTCCTCAGACAGGGTTTTGAGTCTAGTTTGAAATTCTCTGACCTGATCATAACGATATTGCGATGATGAAATCATTTTTTATTTTAACAACGCTAGTGTTTTCAATTACGATTTACTTAAATCCGCTACGAATTCCACATACCATGTTGTTGTAACCCTAACCAAATTTTTATCAGTAGCTATTAACGTGAACTGTTCAGTTGTATCCTTGTCGATGATAGTTGAAATCGTATTATTGACCCCGGATGAACTCGACGATGAAATATTAAAGTGAGTCGTTCTCACTATTGTCAATCGATAAATACCCTTAACGGTTGCAGTGATATCTAATTTGTTGTTTGTAGGTGTCCACTCAAGTGTTTGATTGTGTATACTACGTTGTTGGTTTTCTCATGAGGAATTTTTGTTTTTTCAATAACTGTTATCATCCTCGAAAAATCATTTTTGATGGCCTCGGTGAAGATTTTCGTCTCATCGATGGATTTTTTTGATATCAGGGAGTTTTAGTTCAATTTTATCGAATGTAGTTCCAATAAATTTATCAATGATATTTCTACGAAATGCGGTAAACTGTTTTATGTGTTCTTCGGTTTTAGATTGAAGTGTTGCTAGTTCTAACGCAGAATCGTTGAGAGTTTTGAATCGATCTTTAATCGTCGAAAAAAATACGCCTGGTTTGAGTTTACCCTGATCGGAAAATAACGCGATAGTATCCTCGATTGCGTTTTGTTGTTTAACTAAAATATCATCCAGAGAAATATTACTAGATTTCAATTTACCCTGATCGGAAAATAACGCAACGGTGTTCTCGATTGCGTTTTGTTGTTTAACTAAAATATCATCCAGAGAAATATTACTGGTTTTCAATTTACCCTGATCGGAAAATAACGCAACGGTGTTCTCGATTGCGTTTTGTTGTTTAACCAAAATATCATCCAGAGAAATATTACTAGATTTCAATTTACCCTGTTTGTCTTGAAATACAACTATTTCATTCGGGTCAACACTTGTTAAGTTCAACGTCTCAGCGATTTCATCTTTAATTTTTTTTGTTATATCACCGGTTGCAGTGTCATCGGGTTTGGGTTTCAAAGATCTCCCCCAAATATCAATCATGTTATTGTAAAACTCTTTCTCTCTCTAAAAAGCGATTGCTGGTGTAGTCATTTACGACAATGTGTGGTGATTTTCTAGATGCTGAAATAGCGTCAAGGACATTTAATACTTCACTGACGCATATTGGTGGGTCATTGATTTGTTGTGTTGGTAGCGTAGAATACCAAGTCTTCATTGGAAATTGTTTTATGTAACGCATAAACTCTTTTGGTGGGGCTAATCCATATGAATCAAAATAGACAATCCCACGTGGATCAATAGCGTATGCAACCCAGTGAGTTCCAGGTCCGGTGCTGTTATCGAGATTAATAATACCTGTTTCAGTTTTGTTTGGTTGATGTGGTAATTGATCTTTCATAAAAACACCTCTGAAATTTTTAATCACTAGTTTTTTAGCCGCATCCATTAAATCAAAATTGGACATAGGAACCATAGATTCCTCAATTAATAAACCGTTCCTGGTAGTCTCAGGCTTGATCCGTGAACGGATCTCCCGCTGTACCATGAATACGGGGTTCCTGGTAGTCTTAGACCCTTTCCGCTGTACCATGAATACGGGGTTCCTGGTAGTCTTAGACCCTTTCCCTTTTTTTTATACCCTCGACCTTTCTTCGGTTCATATGATTCAGCAATGCTCTGTACCGCTTTTGTCCCCAAGCCTCCAACTACCCCCAATGCGGCCGCTTTTGCTACTGCTGGGGCTGCTGCCGCAACCAATGCTGGTAACGCAGCAAACAACGGAAATATACCACCTGTTTTTATCATATTTTTGATAGCAGCCGCAGAAAGAGTAATCTGGACACCTTTTTTGCTACAAGTGCATCATTGAAATGTTTTATTTGACGAGTTGTCAGCGATAATTTATTTGCACCACCAGTCATTTGATTAGGTTTCAACGTGATTGTGGTTCCACATTTTTTAGCCGATTCTGATTGCAATTTTTTGATTTGACCAGGAGTTAACGTAACACTAATAACACTATATGACATTATACATAATAGATTGATTCTAATGGAAAAATCCGAAGGATTTTCAATTACATGTTTTCTACTGGGGCATCTACCACTCTCATTCTTCCTCCAACACCTTCAAGTAGCATTGATTTATCACTGAGAATGACAGCAACCGCTCTATAATTAGCAATACCACCAGGACGGGTTACACGGGCTCTGAAGTGTATATCAACGACAGATTGTTTCACCAAGTCGAGATGTTCCAACGAAAAGTAATAAATCGGATAGAGGTTTTTAAAATCCCATTGTGATATTTGCAAACCAGTATCCACATTTAGATCACGTGCCATAAACGACAACAGGTTATGATAGACACGTGCAATATGATTTTGACCGTAATCAAGTTGCACATCTTCAGATGGTTCCTGTTGTCCGTTTATTCTCAGTGAGACCTCTCTAACACCTAACTGATCAAATATCATATGACTTCGTTGTTGATTACCAACTCTCGCAGCATTCTGTAACGCAATAAATATATGACGTGGAGCTGAAACCCCTTGTTTTGATGCCAGATGCCAAGTAAATATATCATCAACATTATCCAGTTTAATATCCGTAGTCACTGATAACCAACTCAATAATGACTTTCCTCCTTGGTCCGTAAATGATAACAATTTTTCTTCTGCGGTAATTGATGCAGTTAACACTGGCATCCATAATGCTAGTTTTGTTAAAACGACTTTACCATCAGGAACACCAGCATCATGCCATATTGCATCATTATCAGTACCCTTTCGTACAAGCGCTACTGTGTGTTTAGCTCCATAAATAACTTTTCTAACATTTCTACAGAATCCGAATATATGATGCAGTGGAATTGCACATGAAAACTGTCGACGCTGTCCTTGTAACATTGTAACACGTGTTGCAAATCCTAGATTGAAAGTAATAATATTATTTATGACATCAAAATCACCAACTGGTCTTGTATATCCGGCTGGTGCTGGATTAACTGAAGAAGCCTGTGTTGCCTTGACTCTAGAATACTGGTTGTGTTCAGGGTTATCAGTAATATCCTTAGAAAACATCATAGATGGACCCGCTGATCTTGTATAATCATCAGAATATCTTGCTAACCCTATGATTGTTGTAGCCACATCAACTTCACGGTCAATGGATTCAATTTCTTTTCCATCAATGAGATATCTTGCACTTTCAAATAACGCCATTATGCCATTATTAACAAAACCAACTCGGGTAGTTGTGCTAATGTCACATGGTGGATCATTATGTGCAGCATCACTTGTTACAAGTTCTCCTTCTACTTCAATAAACGCTTCACAAGGTAAAAAGTATTTACTGGTATCATGAACTTAAAGTTCAAGTCGTGATCGGAGATCGGGTTGTATTGCGTGATAAGAATAAAATTGAAAATCGCGTACAGAATCATCTTTACGCACTGGGGCATCCATATCAAATGCTGGATCAGATGACCTTTTGAACATTTTATTCTATTTATCAGAGTCTAAATCGGATTTTCCATTTCATCGTGAAAAACGCTAGCGTTTTCTACGTGGTTTTTTAAAGCCACTTCCCGCTATCATGTTTGCTATCATGTTATTTTGGTCTCCTTGATTTATCAAGGGAGTCACCAATGACGCTAGTTTTTCATCTACTGCGTTATTTATTATTTTACTGACACTCGCAGGCATCTTTGCTGTAGATGGCAATGGTTTCTTTTTTGTCTCACTAATGATGTTATTTTATTCTTCGCAGTTGAAAACACTTTCCCGGCAAGATCTCCAACAACACCAATACCCTTATCACGAATAACATCAATGGCTTTCATTCCTAGTTGTTTAGCTAACGGCATCACTTTTGGGGCCATTCTTGTAAATAACCCTGCAATGGTATTACCTAAACCATCTCCGTAGTATGCTTTATAAACAGGCAATCGTGAGTTTACCACATAGACGGGGGTTGGTTTATCATGATTGTAGTGTATAATCATCTTGTTATAAAACTAGTAGTTTTTTTAATTAGTGATCAATCGCTGTAATAACCATGGGCATCTTTGTGATTTTCAACTAACTCAGCAATGAGTTCTCGATATACGTTAATGTCCATGATACCACCGGCAAATAATCGTCTACAGATATCAGCTGCTTCATTAATTATTTCTGGAGAGTTATTCCCGGCTCGTTTCCCTCCGATGAGGACTTCTAACCGTGATATATCACTGAGAACACTACCAGGACAAATAACGCTAGTGTTTTCAACTATTCCGCTACCTAAATACTCATCTTCAGTTGACTCCTCTTCATCCTCTTTAACTACTATATTCATTTGATCTATTCTACTCAATACTTTGTCTTTAAAACTCTCAAAATTATTGCGGTTACTTTCTCTGATTCTAAATCTACCACGGTTTGCCAAGTATACTTTTTTTTATCCAATTCTCGTCGTTTTTTATATACTCTTTATACCCTTTGCTTACAGCTATTTCTCTTTGATCGAGTGAAAAATTCCGCGCGGTAAAGTTAATTAAATCATTGTCATCTTTAAAACTTTTAATTATGTTGTATGCATAGTTTGTAAATATACTTTGCGGTGAATACATTTTTGCTATAGTAACGTCTTCTTCCTCTTCTTGTTTTCTTGCAATAGCACCTAGTTCTTCTAGTACTTGCTCTTTTTTTTTGTTGTTGCCGTGAAGTAGCTACTACCGGTATATCCACTGGAAGTGTTTCTAAAGACTTTTTTGTTTGTTTAGTTCTTTTTGCTATTTTTTCTAACACAGGGAGAAAAGTCTCTTCTTGTTTTTTTCCTTGCTCAGAGATTGTTGACACTATCTGTTTCGTTGTTGTAGTTATTGGTTTAAACAACTCTTCAGATCCTGCAGCAAAATCAGTCTGAAGACTCTGTCGTTCTTGCAGTTTATTCCTGACAGAGTCGCGAATTGGTATGAATTTCTTAATTGCATCTAGTCGCTCACGAGCCAATCGGGTCGTTAATGCTTCATTGACCATTATTTGAAATCAGAAACCATTTTTCAATTGCAAAACAATTTTCCCCATCGATGATTCCTTCCCTTAACGGTCCAATTTTTTATTGCTGTGAAATATTTTTATTTTTTATTTGTGAAATATTTTTATTTTTTATTGCTGTGAAATATTTTTATTTTTTATTCATTGATTTTGCCTGTTTTTGACAGTTTTGGTGCCATTTTGGTGGTTTTCAGTTGAAAATCTCTTTGAGATTTTACAGTCAAGTAGTCGATTTTACATGGGATTTTCCATAAGGAAAAGCTGTTAAAACTCATTTTTGATGATTTTTAGCCATTTTTCATCAATTTTTGCCCGTTTTCAGTGATGTTTGGTCATTTTTCATCGATTTTCATCAAAAAACCTCGTAGGGTCAAGTAGTCGATTTTGCATTGGATTTTCCATAGAGAAAAGCTGTTAGGATTCTATTTTATTTTCGCAGTGTGAAATATTTTCACTGATTCAATCAAAAAATGACAAAAAAATGAAAATCTCAAGGAGATTTTACTGTCTGACAAAATATATTGAGGGTCGGTCAATCAAAATAGTTCATTTTCTTGAATTAACGCTCGTAAGTTTCTAATTTTAGAATTAACTTCCTTTTTCAATTCATATTCGTTACCCAATTCTTTTCGTATTCCTTCCATGATAGTATATAACGGAACAAACACATCTACTTCACTGGAAAATGCAAGAGAGTCTCGAATAGAATTTTGAATTTTTTTGATGAGTGCATATTTCTTTGGTAACATATACTTGTTAGTGCTAACTCCGTATTCTATATCCTGAAAATCCGACTTGATTTGATCAGGATTTAACCCATCTGACAATTTAATATCCTGATTTTTCAATTTTGCAATTTCAACTATGATGCTATTCATAGTTTCAGAATTCATATATGATAATACATATTTCTAATTCATTTTTCAAAAATAAAAGAGCTGTTAATATTTTCAAAATTCAGTCTGTATATATAAATATATTTTTCAAAATTCAGTCTGTATATATAAATATATTTTTTAAAATTAATTCTGTATATATAAATATATTTTTTAAAATTAATTCTGTATATATAAATATTTTTTTTAAAATTAATTCTGTATATATAAATATATTTTTTAAAATTAATTCTATATATATAAATATAAATGCAGACAAAAATAAATAACCATGATGAGCGGTTATCAGTCATTTGGCCCCCTTGATATAGGCCACTGTGACGGAGAGCTAATTACATCCATGGATGTTATTTATTTTAGGTCATTTATATTTACATTCACCGGAAACATATTCCCCTAAGAGTGAATCTAACTCGTCAAATAACGGGTTAGAATCACAAGAGGGTATGTTTACGTGAAATGACCTAGAGGTTACATATATACGACAACACATCTTTGGAACTCCTTGGTTGCCTTCACATCCAAGTAAGCCCAAAGGAAACCCGAAACATACATCTCCGGAAGGGAGGCCTAACGTGGCAAACGCCATCTTAGACCGCCCAGAAGATATGCTTGGGGTGTGACGTCACAACATATACTTAATTAAGGACAGCACAAATACCGTATACTCGAGTGTTGTGGCAGATTGTAGGTATACATATACTTAATTAACTTAATTAAGGACAGCACAAATACCGTATATATCTCCACTCGAGTGTTGTGGCAGATTGTAGGTATACATATACTTAATTAAGGACAGCACAAATACCGTATATATCTCCACTCAGATTGTAGGTATACATATACTTAATTAGGGACAGTACATCTCCACTCAGATTGTAGGTATACATATACTTAATTAACTTAATTAAGGATGGATTATAATTCAATGATGATGTAATGATGATGGGACGGCACAAGACAGCACAAACATGAAACGACGGGGCTGATTTTCTACGGCCATCCGACCAATCAAAGCAACCCATGAAATTAAACCCGGTTGCATGATTGAGAAAAGTCAACCACGCACACGTGTCAATGGCGTGGGTTATTTTTGACTGGTCGGATAGGCCTTTGAAAGCCCCAGCTTTAAACCTTTCATTTAGTATATAAGGTGACTAATACAGCAGCGTCAATCCACAGAGTGTGTTATTTTATTTTCTTAAATTACTTATTAATGGTGTTTCACGGTACTTAAATGAGACAGATTATTTGCATAAAGCACTAAAAAAAAGATTATAATTGTTTGAAAACATTTCTTTTCTTACAAAACAATGCCCAGCCGCTGAATCACAATAACCCATAAAACAAGTTAACACAATCTAAGGGAGATAACTCCCTTGGTTATATTTAAGGGTTATGAAAGAGTTATCTCCCTTAGTGTTATAGACATACGAAAATCGAATTTTTTGTCCTGTCTCTTTTGAAATGGCCGATAGATAAATCCCCCTTGCAACCTTTTGTACCGAGGCTCTACAAATATTGAAATACTCGCCGGCTTCATATAATGATTGAAATATTTTTTCTGCGTTAGTTGTTGTATTAAAAGATTTCACAGGTCTCTTCCCAACCGTTTTGCAAGTGCCAGTCCTTCCTCGTTTCAAATTCTCACTCTGTGTAACAGATTTTAAATTTGATAAGGAATTATTCTTTGGATTAGAATCCTTGTGATCAATAACAAGACCATCTTCGATCAATCCATTAAAACATTCATACACGAAACGATGGCAGTAATAAATTTTCTTTCCAGCGCCAAACTTCAAATACCCTTGATTACTCAGAAAACCGACCGGTTTCTTTAGCCTACGGTTTCTGATAATACCATCACGGGATGCTTCATAATTAACAAGCACGGGGTGAGGTCTGAATTCTTGGTTCATTTGTAGAATAACACTATTTTTCTAATTCATTATTTGGTTTAATTATAAGTCTCTGTATATAATCTTGAGGAGTCTTTATGATTTTGTCATCGTTGGGGTCAATGACAGTATTTTTTTATTCTTTTATCATAATAGCGTTTTAGTTCCCTGTATCGTTCGCCGCCACACCTAAGACATAATTGCGATTTTCCCCTGACCCCAACCCCACATCGAATACAGGGTAACGGACCAAGGCTTCCACGACGAAAGCTTTGCATATGATACCAACAGAATTCATTTCTGCATGATTTGTTACACGGTGTCACTGATCCAATCATAAGCCATTTGCAATGATTCATTATACTTAAATCTTTCATTTAAATGCTTGTTTTAATTATAGTATGGAGGAGTTCGAGAGATTATCGAAAATTAAGCCCTGGAAAAGTATTCAATTCAATCTTGATAGAGTTTCTGATACACCAAAGAATAAAATTCTTGATAGAACCTTGATTAGTAAAATCAGAGACTGTTTTAATGAATTCAAGCGTGATGGGGCAGCTCATTGTTGGTCAAAATTTCGAATTGATGGTGTTGTTGACGCTACCATGAATGATGAAAAAGCAGCAGTGATAATCTCAAATCTTGGGGAAGAAAGAAATTTTTTTCGAATAAAATTCCTTATCCGTGATAATGGAAAATGGATCATTAGGGACAAATACGAGCCCATTCTTAAGGACAAAAAAACTGTCACTGTGACTCAGGATTCAAAACCAGGAATTTTGACTGGACTTGATAAACCCTACTACGAAAAATCTTATCCTGTCACACTAGTTGTTTACGGGATATATCCGCTCAATGACAAACCCGATATTGCAAAACTAGCACCCATGAAATATTCGACAGGGTTCAATTGTGTAGCAACACGAATAATGGAACACTTCACAAATGCGTCCCGGGGAAATAAACTAACTGATCTAAGACGAAAAAAAATAACCGAGTGGGAGTTCACGGTAAAAGAGCATGGGGCAACAATTCAGGATATAGCCAAATTAGAAAAATCATTAAGATTTCCAATATCGGTAAGGACAATCACCGGTGAAGTATTATACGAATCGAAATATAAATCACAGGGAGCTCCCATTGAAATTATTGATCATAACGCACACGCGTGGTCATCTGCAGTAACAATATTCCCACGGGATAGAACCGTAAAATATCTATCCCAAAACCGAAGAGTTTTTTTCAGAGAAGAAATTATTTGATGCTATTTACCATTTGAGTAAAAACGATCCTGTGTCAGTGTGGCTATTTCATAGTACTTCAGACGAAGAATGTAGATTTGATCAGTTTGTAAGGCCCAACGGAGAATTGTACCGTACTAAAGAGCTGCATAATCAAATGAAACAACTAGCTAGTGAGTTTTCTCTGGAGGAAGACAACGATCAATTATTAGCAAACTGTTTTACAGTACCATCCATTGCAGCACATTTTGCTAGAAAGAAAAACGCGTGGAAACCAACACGAAGTGAGTTTTTATCAGATGTCAAATTGTCCTGTCTTGAATACAGCCATGGAGGATTATGGAACACAAAATACACCGCTGATACCGTTATTTCAGTTGATATGATTGCGTGTTATCCAGGAAGTTTTCTTGGGTATGGAGAGTGTGAGAAATATTTCAAACGATTTGGACACCCTACACACGAAATGACCCGTGTTGCTATTAATGGACCACTTCCTGATTTTGATTTAACCGGATTCGCTTGTGTAGTATCATTTGAAATGGCTGAAGGACTTCATCCGTGTAGTTATCTTTGGATTGGTAAACACATGTCTGAAAAACACTGGATGCCAATAGTGTTATTACGGTATATGCTTGATTGTAAGATGTTAAAATCATTAATTGTCAGTGAAGCAATTATATCCTATCGAGCACAGAAATCAGTCTGGTTACCACAACCTGATCTAGAAAAAATAATTAGCGAAGAGCGAAAACTGTTTCCAAATTTCAGTGAACAACAAATCATGGATTGGTCCCAACAGTTATTTGAAATCAGAAACAATGAAGCAAAAGATCTTGGACGAAGAATAATCGGTAAATTTACCCAAGGTGGTAAATACGATAATACGAGATATTCTTCACGATTGATTATAGACAATGCTGAATACGATTTTGTAATCACGGATTTAACGAATAGGGGCCTATATGTCAATCGTAAGGACGCATTTATGTCCGATGGAACCAAATTGGGTACAATTGTTACTTACATTGATGGATACAATCCGCAGTACACACATTTGAGAGCTTCTATGCTTGGTTATGCTTCTATTAATTTATTTTCAATGATCAATAGATTTCCTACCACCGCAGTTAGAGTTGCTACTGATTCATTTCACATAAATAGCAAAATGACTGATTTTAAGGCTACTGGCAACGAGAATTGGGGGTCATGGAGAATTAAGAAGGAAATGCTTCATGATTATATTCCATCAGCAGATGTTACTATTGAAAATAATTACTTAGAAAGCAATCAGTGTTCAGAATTTTCTAGTACACCACCGATTTCTGATCCAATCTGTAGATATAAAACAGTTTATTTAAACGGCTGTGGTGGGTCAGGAAAAACAACCCGGGCAATTGAGTTATTTCGTGGGAAAAATCCAAACATGATTGCGCTAACACCGACTCACAGACTTGCAAGAGAAATGATACAGAGAGGGGTAAATGCCTGCACTTATCATAGTTTCTTTAGATGGAAGGGAGATAAATGGACTCCTGAGCGCATGGGAGAGAAATTTATTCCTGAAATTATCATTTGGGATGAAATAGACACAGTGTCAGAAGATGTATTAAAAATATTTCTTGAGTGGTTGTTATTGAAAAATACAAAAATCGTCATGTGCGGTGATCACGGCCAACCACCACCATTTGTCGGTGCTTCCCCACATGAATGGCTAAAGGGTTTTGTAGACTATTATGAAGAAATTGATACCGATCATAGATCACTTGATAATGAATTAAAAGAATTTAAGAAACTAATTAGATTACAACCGGATAGAATCCAGTGTGAAATAGCCCGTGAAATAATTTCGGAAACTCCCATGAATGAGTTTTGGGAAGCGTGGAGACCAAATGATTTAATCATTGCAAGTAGAAAAATAGTCAGGGACACACTTCAGATGAAGTTATTTGAATTGCATAAACAAAAATTTGCAACACTTCCAGTACCGTTATGTTATAGGCCATCGGATACACGAAAACAGAACATCGAAGTTGATATTCCAGGACAGAGTGAAAAGCAGATTCTCGTATTAAATGATATTGTGCTGGTTGATATCAATGTTGTTGAAGATGCATTGCGTGCTAATAAATCCCCATGGACGCTAGGTTATGCAGCAACAATACACTCTTCACAGGGATTGACTATATCGGATACAATTGTTTGGATGGTAGATAATCGCATCGAATGGTCAAATTTAGTCTATCTCGCAGTGTCTAGAGTACGAAAAATAAATCAACTTCGAAGAATTGTCGTTGGCGAAGCCAGTGGCGATGATGAAATCATTGGCGATGATAATGACACCACAATAGATGATATTATTGATAAAAAACTCTCCGGTTACAAACAACAAGACAAAAAAAAAAACAACGAGAATTTGATATTGATGCTGAATTAATAATTACTCTCAAGCAACAACAGAATAATCACTGCGCGAGTTGCAATTGTATAATGCGTTGGCAGTATTCGGATAAGGATCCTCGCCAATTCACCGTTGACAGAAAAAATAACAATCTCGGTCATGTCAGAAATAATGTGATGTTGACTTGTCTTGAGTGCAATAGACGCAAGGGTGCTAGTTAAGCCCATGCGGTGGTAATTGAGTATCCTCAGGTATCACTTGTAATTGTTGTCTAGTAAAACCCCGTTGAGGGGCAGTTGAATCCAGTTTATAGATTGGAAGTCTACACGTAGATCGTGTTATACTAGATATCTTATGTGCAGTAATACTCCAAATAGGATCAGTAGCCCTTTTTCTGCCCCCTTCAAGCTCTCCTGGTTCATATAAATACCTCACAATGACATTACTACCAAGAATTGGTTCTTTGAAATCTTTTTGAATTTCCATTTCAGGTATTGACTTCTTTTTAATCGCATTGATAGGTTTCAAATTAATTGTTCTAGTAATCTCGTTATTCAGTGCAGTAATCACAGCTGGTAACCTTTTAACCCATTCACGGGAACTTTTTTCTTGGATGAATTCTTTTGCGTATTGATATCCAAATAACCGCTCAGCAAGGGTTTTATTAAACCGTTCTACAATTGCCTGATCACGATGTAGCGCAGTATGTCCTCGTCTGATAGTGACATTATGATTTTTCATTATTGATAACACTGCACCCTGAAATTCCTTGCCAGGATCAATTTGTAATAGATTTGGCCAGTGCAGAGGACCCCTTCGATAAATCCTTTCAAATGCAGAAGCCACTTCAGTGGCTGATTTTGTTTTTAACGGTTCTGCTTCTTTGTATCGACTTGCAATATCAACTACGGTTAATGCGTATTTGTAACCACGATCATGTGGCAGAAATAATATATCAGCCTGATGAACTTCATTGGGTCCGGTCACATCAAAATGCGAGAATTGAATTTGTTTAGGCGGTGATAGATAAATTTGCCATAGTGCCTGTTTAGATAACCAATGAGCCGCAGTGGACTTTTTCACTTTTGCAGCGCTAGCGAGTTTATGGATTGCTGATTTACCCCTCCAGTATCCTCTTGGGGAATAATAAATAGATTCCATGTTGTTATTAATTACCAGCACATAACATCAATTTACTTTTCATGGCCGATTTTATCAAAAAGGAAGCCAATTTTTCTTTGAAAGATTTATCAGAAATGGCATTCAACGCATTAATTAATTTCACATCTGCTAGATGCCTGTGTTGCAGATTACTGCTTTTATAAGATACATCATGAAGGTGACAGGCCTTATCAATAGCGTTTATTGGTTCTTCACCGGGTCGGGGCTGATTTTGATCATTGAGTCTGATATCAAGTCTTGTTCCCGGTCCACAGTAGCTATATCCTGGAAGGTGCTTTTCTCCAGGGTATTTTGCCCATGGGGTTCCAGGGAGTTTAGTTAGCTTGGCTGCGATATCACCTCCTCGTTTTTTTTTTAAAGGTTCCTTGGGTTCCTTGGGTTTAGAAACAAATCTAAATTTCTTTGTACTACATTGTACGCATTTACCAGAAAGCGCTGATCGGTTATTTTTAGTTGTAATCGTCAAGTCATCTGTGCCAGTACGTTTTTTACACTTCACACAATATAGATCCATAATTTATATATAACGGCATGAATATAATTGATTATTCAGCTACCCGACGACGGGAACCTATTAAACATCATGAAATGTTGCCGAATTCCATTAGAATGATTATAATCGGACCATCTGGAAGCGGAAAGACACAACTGCTACTTAATTTGATAACGAGATGGATGAAATGGAACAAATTGTATTTAATAGCCCCGAGTGTAGACGATCAGCGATGCTATGAAGTGCTAAAGGATTTTAACGAAAAAGCAAAAGAATTTCAAATCGATGAAGATTTTATTGAGTTTATTACTGATATAGAGGAAGCCCCGAGCATTGATGCTATTGATGGAAGTATTAACAATTTAGTGGTATACGATGATATCATGTTAGATAATCAAAAAAATCCTGCTAGAATATTTTCCCGAGGCAGGCATAAAAACACTGATGTGATATATGTCACTCAACGATACACTCAGATACCAAAAGTGATCAGAGATAACTGCAATGTGTTGTGTGTATTTAACGGCGTTGATACTCATACGCTACGAAATATTCATCAGACCTGGTGCAGCGGTGATATGAATCATAATCAATTTAGAAATTTCTTTAGTCACGCTCAGTCAAAACCACACGGATTTGTGACAATAAATTTAGCAGACCCTAGGACACGATATCGTATCGGACTTGATAAAATATTCGGTTAAAATCACCGTAAACCTTAGCAGCAGAGAGGGTGAGTCACAACATCATTGCGGCATTTATGATTCATCAACGAAAACGCGAATACAGTATCACCTGCGAATCCCATGTTTTCAGACAACAATCATAAGGGTCGGAGACTTATTTTTTTTCTGGTTAAAAACATGAGATTTCGCGAGAAGAGTCTATTCGTTCCGTTTTAAGGGTATAATAAAAAATAAACAAAAAAAAAGTTGTCTGATTCACCCTCTCTGCTGCTATATGATTGTCAGAAGAGGAGCGTAAATATCTTGTAGGTGTATACGTGTTGATGAGGCCAAATAAGTATGTTGGACTGGAGTCTGTCATTGAAACATAGCTCAGAGAAATTTTGTGTTTGATTCTGTATCGAATTGATAGTCAGTGAAGGATACAGAGCAGTGGTGAGGTGTGCTCTGATCGCGGTACTCTACAAATAATTCGAACATCTGTGTTTTTTACTTTTTAAGTTTCTGGAGTAGATATTGTGACGAACCAGACAGAAATGAGTTACAATAGTCCATTCTTGAAAGTACTAATGAATACACAAGTGTTTTAGTGGCATCAACTGAAAGATATTTGTCAATGGAGCTGATGCGTCTCACTTGAAGATATGCAGCCTTGCATATGTTCATAACATGTTGCTGCAATGCGAGAGTACTGTCTAGAGTAACACTTAGGCTTCGTACTGACTAAGAGAATTTAATGTTGGTGTTGTTGATATTTATTGTTTGAGGTAAAGGATGTGAATGATAAAGACTTTGTGTTGTGATCAGAATAGCCTGAGTTGTATCCTCATTCGTCTGCAGCTTGGTACATGTCATCCATGATTTCACATCATAAATGCACTTCTCTACTCCATGGAAAGTAGCATCAACTTCAGTTGGGTTGCTAGACTTGTATATTTGGGTGTCTTCAGTGTACATTGGTGATGATCCATGGTACTTTAGAGCGGCTGAGTGTATATAATGAAGATAACAGGTCCAAGAACAGACCCTTGTAGAACACCACAACATATATCAACTGGGCTGGAATATATTCTATTTGCAGATACAATTTGTGTACTGTTGACTAAGTAGGACTTGAACCACAGTAAGACTGTATTGTGAATACCAAATACATGCTAGAGACGGTGATGTAATATATCAAAGTATATTGTGTCAAATGCTGTAAAAAAATCAAGGAGGGTGAGGACTGTAATCATTTCACTAGCCAAAGCAGACAGAATGTCATTAAATACTTTCAGAAGAGTATATTTAGTAATGAAGCAAGGGCGATACACAATTATACATTGCTAAAAAGACTGTTTGAATTCAAATGAGATACAAGTTGGGTTAGAACTACTGTTTCTAAGATTTGTGTAATGAATCGCTGGATTAGAAAATTGGCTAAAATTCTTTAAATCGTATGGTCAAGTGTTGGTTTCTTCAACAGTGGGTTTACGATGGCAGTTTTGAAAAATGATGGGATTTCCACCGATGAGAGAGTTATATTAATAACATCAGTTAGTGAAGGCAATATTGGGTCTAAGCACTAAAGCAGCAGTGATGTCGGAATTGGATCAAGTTCAGCAGACTTTGGTGCACTCTTCATCACGCGATTGTATATACTAAACCATTAGAGACAGGTTCAAATGCTCCTAATTGTTGTCGCTGAAATTCTGTATCATAACTGTATGGGGACGAGTCAATTTAACTTTTGTTGTCAGGCGAATCTCTAATTGTTGGTGCTTTGTCAAGCAAGACATTTGCAAATAGGCTCGGAAGGACTACTGGAGAGAAGGTAGTTGGAAGTGGTGTACATTTGTTCCTTGACATTAGTTTGTTAGTTATCTCGAAGAGCTCTATGCAGCTGAGATCTTAGAACTGTAGTGGGATAACAAGTATGATGTAACACATGTTGAAACACTTGTAAGGATTTTAACTGCATCAATTATAATCGTTTTGTTTTACTCCAATCTTCTAAAGAATCGCAATAGCATAACTTATTGTTCTATTTACACACCGATATGATACAGATAATGGGAAAAAAAATCGTATTTCAACTTCATAATTATTTTGGTGTATTTGTATCATAAATGTTTGTATATGTTGATTCTAATTGAACAGCGGACAAAAAGATTCACAAGCCGTTTTATACTGGAGACCATCTTAGTCTAATTCAGTGTCAGGTATTGTTTCAGAATGTATTTGTTCTTATACAAAGTGAATACTTAAGTCTAATTTTGGTTAGCTTTTCGCGAAACATACTTCGCCGCTCATATGAATCGAGAGCAACTAAAGTTAAAAAAATGATCTTTAACGTCATTCTATGCATGGAGCCTAAACCCATTGTAATACAGAATTCCAAAAACAGCAGGTGCATCCAGGTTGTAATCTTTATAACTGTATATATCCTGATAGTACCTTAATTAGTATAACAAAGGAGTCACATATATTTAGATCATACGTAGCCTGTCTTTAGACGTATCCTTTTATATCATAAATTGCCAAATATCTTTATGATATCTCCAAATGTTCATCGTAGCTTGATTATCAAAGACTGTAGCCATTTCAGTTCCAGGTTGAGCTGTGAACTGTCCAAGTATAATACAAAATACATTTTCATACTTAGGATTATATAAAGAAAATAGCTGTATGGATGTCAAAATATAGTTCTGTTGAAACGTTTAGTAAATTTAATAATGGTATTTGATTAAAATTTTAAGAATCTAATTGATCACATCTCTGAAAAAAGCGATGATATTCAATATAATAAAACGTTGTCGGAACTTAAAAATTATTGAAATATTAGATAAAGAAACCACAATGGCAGTCAAGCATAATAAACTAAAAGATTTCTATCACGAACTGATCTTTAATTTCATGCAGACAACACATGAATGTAATATTAGTTATCTGATATGAATGTATCTATACTTTTACGAGGGAGATATATCTGGAAAAGATATAATAATAATAATAATAATAATAATAATAATAATAATAATAATACGAATACTACTACTAATAATAATAATAATACTAATTATTAGGACTTTCTATAGCCCTAATCTATATATGTTCTGAACGCTTTACAACATTAGAAAACACATATAATATAACACGTATATAATGATATGATTACAAAATATCACCCTAAAATTAGAAAACATAAAACATCATGAAAATATTTAAGATAGTAAACATTGTTAGGTATTTAAGTTTGTTCTTGTAGTCGAAATAGGTGAATTAAGATCACTTTTGAATGGGGTCACTCTGTCCTTGGGTCTCAGTATAGTGGGCAATTCGTTCCACGTTGCTGGGGTTTGGTATGCAAACTAACGTTGTCAAAATGACTTCGATTTCATAGTCTGAATAGTGAATATACGATTGTCAGGAGAGGAATCTAAGTATCTAACTGCTTAATGGCGTGTGCACATGTGTGAGGTCGGATAAGTATGATGGACATGAGTCCATCAGTGAAACTAGCACAGTTTCGTATGTTTATATAAGATTCATTACGTTGTATTGTACATAGTACTAATTTAAACAAGTAGAACATGCAAAACGATCAACATCTGAAAAATATGACCATGATAGTTTTGTTATGGACTTCTGTGTGACAAAAATCAAGGTTCGCACATTATATTACTTTATACGACTGTACATAACCAATATAAAAACAATCGTTGAGCGACTAATGAAGATATGATTGTACCATTGGATGTAGGAGCAAATTCTCATTTTGCTGCTTGTGTGTAAACCTGTTGTTATTGGTGCCTATCGCTATTTTTTCTTGTAAGTGCTACAATCGAGTTAGCAAATTAAAGACCTAAAGCCGAATCAAAATATTTGAAATAAAGAACATTAATGAACTTGAATAAATATGAAGGCTAACTATTTCTTGCAACAAGATCGCTAAAACGATTTCCCCATAACAGTTCAGTTAAGCAGAAATTTTTATGTTTCATTCAAATATACATTACCCTGGGTATCATTTTTTGGAGCTGTAGCTGCCGACGTGTGATAATAGGGCCCTTGCAAATGAAAATATAAGTGAATACTGAATATGCTCTCTTATTTGTTATTTACAGCTCAGGAACCTACAACATATGATACTTCCAATTCTTGACTAGTTATGTTACATACAGACATAATAGTAAGTATTTGGCGGCATATCCCATAATTATGAATCATATATGTCTTGAAAAGAGAAAATCAAACAAAATATAATATGACTGCAGACAAATAGATTGTATTTATTTATTCGTTTATTTTCATTGTCTAATTTCGCTGCTTCCATATTGCTATGGATCAAAACCATAGGCTGGACATACCATTTTCCCCGTGAGTAAACGGTTTCAGTCTAGACAATACCTGATCAATTACGCTGTCAGTTTGTCTTCGTCCTTGGACAACTCACCGTTCTCAGTAAACTCACAATTAAAGGTTTTTGCTGAAAACTAAAGACGCTAAACAAAACAGAAACAAAGAGTCTGCATTACTTAGCATTGCAGTATATTGTGTTCAGCTAAAAAAAGATGTTAAATGAAAGATACTATATGGATTAATTTTGGTTACATTTGGCACCATATTGTATACCTTTTTCAGAAGTATATGTTTCACTTAATTTGTTACTTTATGTCTAATAAACGTAGTTCCTGTGTTAAAATCAAGTCTTACAGATTTTTGTGTTACTAATCACTGAGCGTACTGTTAAATTTTAAGAACAGAAATGGTTTAAATTAGAACAGACATACCTTCGGTGTTTTCCTTCATGCTTAAGCTTTGTTTCGTGTAGTAAATAATTCTTGTAAGACACAATTTTAATACTCTTTGGATCTTCTCGTTTATGCACTTTGAGAATCAAATGAGAAATCTTAGATCATTATTGCTCAACCTTTATATTCAGGTAATAGGACGTATGTATTGTTACTTATTTGCTATCAAAAAGTACATCGGAACATGACTGGACTTCATGATCAACACTTTGTTCCGATGCGTAAATCACTTAGTGCATTTCAGTAAAGTTAAAACAAATATAAAATTGAAAATTATGGAACCAAACAAACGAGAGAATCATTTAAATATCACTAATACATATGTTAAATTTAGTTTCGTTCTTGAATTGCTAAATGTATATTATATAACAAAAGGTGCAGGCAATTTACTATTTGCTATAAGATATATTATACTTTGATGTTAATCCCCAAACAAATAGTTTCCTGGAAAAATAATTGTCTTGAACATAGAAACAAAATACAATAATCTTGATGGCAAAAAAGATAATGCGGCCTGGAAATTAATAGAACTAATGTATACACTGGATTTATTGTATTTTGTTAGTATGTAATACGTGCACAATCTTATTTCTGAAAACATTATATTCTTTATATTTGAACACAGATCAGAACGTCAGTGTATCTTCAGTCTGTGATGGAAAGAATGTTTAAGAGTGATTGTCTTAATGTGTCCAGGCCATGGACATTTTATTTTCATCTGGAATACCATTTATACCGGTATACAAACAAAGTATGCGAACATTAATAACCTGTACAATGTGACCAAGACAAATGAGGCATTTATCGGCAATTCCATATTTTAACTGCATATATTTTAGCTTAGCTAGAAATTAAAATCATTCTTTTTCTCAAACAATTGACTCTAAGCATATTATCTTCCTCATGTGACAAATCATAATAAAAACACGAGTCTGATAAACGTGTGTTATTTAAGCAGGAAGTGGAATTACAATACATCTGTCTCTGTCTTTCCATCATATAATGATATGCCAATCACTAACATTTTAGTATCCGCAGTAGTTAAAGCGTCCGCCTCGAACGCGGGATGTCTCGTGTTCGAAACCTGTTTGACTCATCATTAACAGGTTAGTGATAGAATGAAATTTGCTGCCGCAGTGAGGCTGGAAAATAATACACTTTTTAACATACGACAAGTTTTCATATATGTTGATTGTTTATCGTTTCAAAACCTTAGAAAACATTTAGTATTCAAGGACTTTATTTACTTTGTGAGTGATTAGGTAACATTTACACATCAATAAATACCCAAGCATGATCATTTAATCCTTATAATTCCAATTTCATCATTTCTATCGTCAAATTAACTTATTCCATCAATAATGCATTCGAATTTACGTAGCGCGTAGTTACCTTTCATTCGGCGTTTCACACCGCCCCGTAATACATAACCTGTACAGAATCACACGAAGAAATTGACTACAGCCACAGTTACGTTTATTCATAAACTTCATCTTTTACATCATAGGCAATGGTTACCGTGGTTTTTAACACATTTTGTTTACTGACAACATTCTTGTTCAATTTTAGTCAGTCCCATCTGTTACGTCAGATGACCATGACCTTACATAATAACAACTGATACCGACTTAACAAGTGTGCTAAATTAAATGTCAATCAAACCTGAAATCATTATGGATTTTTTCAGTGAATACTTCCAATTTTTATGGAAATATGAACAAGATGATGCTATCCCTTACTGTATAAAGGTAACAATAAAATAAATTCTATACAAGAGTAACATTTTATGTCATTCTCAGCAGCGTTAATACTAAACAAGACCCACTCGGTGATCTATTGAGAAATGAAATGTGACTACTGTCACAGTTACGTTTATTCAGAAACTTCATACTTTACAAAATAACATAATTCTTGTTTACTTTAAGTCAGTCCTGTATGCTACGTGAGATGACAATGACCTTGCATAATTACTAACAAGGATAGAACAAGTGAGCTAAAATAAAGTCTGCAATGTTTATTTATATTTCAAAAACCGAAAGTAGTCCCAGAATTTATCGAAGTGTAAACAATTCCTGATCAGCATCACGTGACCGTTTACATCCAATCATATTACAGGAAATTCATTTAATTCATAAAAATTGGAATTATATTATTGTACAAAGCAGGCCTCTTATAGAGAGACAAGGTCCAACGTTGAATTTGGAGAGAGAGAGAGAGAGAGAGAGAGAGAGAGAGAGAGAGAGAGAGATTGGATACGTGACACAAAAGTACCTTTTGTTTCCTCTGTCAGAAGAGGGGCCTCGGACGTGTAATGTTCAATCACTGAAAATAATCAGGTGCATAATGTATAACTATTTGATGTTGCTTTGCTTAGTAACCATATAATAGTAAACAATAATAAAAGAGCACACACTTGCTTTTAAATTCTCTCAATATATACTTATCTCCTAAATATCTACCTTTAGAAGATTGTTAGATTGTTCATTTCGTGTTATCGTGTCAGTAAATGATCTTGAGTAGAAAATTTGGTTCGTTACATGATTATTGTATTTGTTATCACATACCAGCACATATGCATATACTATAATGTACATAAGTATTGTTTTACATATGTCACAATAATTGTGTTTGCGTAAATTGTTATATATCTTTACAGGAAGATGATACTTTTCAGAGCATTTCTTTAATCTGTCATCTGACTCCAATTTCGCTTATAACACCCCCACTCCATATATATATATATATATATATATATATATATATATATATATATATATATATATATATAAATGCAATAAACTGACAAACAACAGTGCAAAAACTAGTATCACTCTAGCCTGAGCGCTTTAAACTCTCAATGAGTCTTTATCAAAGGCAAATACAGAACATAGACAAGACAGACAATTAAAATACAAAAACCGTGTTTACAGAACTCTACATGCCTGTTTCTACAGGAATTAAGCCTTGAAATCTATTATGTTACAACTAGTCGCGGATGCTGTGAAATGTGAAATCGATGAGCAAAAGCGACACATATGTTTTTGTATGTAAATTTATGTACGCGCAAATTATATCCCGGATATTTTATATTAGTAGTTAGAGGCTTTTAAGCAAATTTAGAGAATTATTTAAAAGAAAATGTGTCAGCTGGAAAAGATAATTAAATTTGTGCATGGCTGTCTTTTTCTTATCTTCTTGGTTTAAACCGCTTGGTTTTAATGTTCGAAGGCGTCGTATCCAGTAAGATTCCTTTTCTTTCCTTGTTTCGGAACTCCAGGTGTGGTTGTGAGCAATTGCAATAAGTGTTATATCAATGAAGGTGTGGTCAGGGGAAGAGAAGTGTTCTGCGACCGGACTTCTGTATATCTTCTTTGTTATCCAATCAGATCTATAAAGGTTGATCCTTTTGTGTAGCCTCTCAGTTTCTCCGACATACTGCAGGCTACAGATCTTACATGTGATGAGATAAATTACATTCTCTGTTTTGCACGTTTTGTTTGGACCATGTATGTTTAGTTTTTCTCTCGTCACTGTGCTAGAAAAGTCCTGGTTTCTATCATGTGTTGACAAGTTTTGCACCTTTTATCGCGACAGGGGCCAGATTGACTAAGGTGGTCTTGATTAGTGATATCTAAAGCATCATAGCACTCTCTTGCATCAGTTCCTTGATGCGATTATTGCGTTGAAAACCTTTATTATATGACTTTTACAAAAAGCCAAGTGCATCATTGCATGAGAAGTCAAGGAACAATCTCCATAAAATATTGACTAGACACTTATACCCATTACTACGAAAACCCTTGGATTATTTTCTGACCAAGTGCGTTTCTGGGACTCTGCAGTGCCAATGTCCTACCATTTACATAGTATGAGTCATACAAATATCCATGCAAACATACCTGACACTAGAAACAATCCGATGAGCGTTATCATCAATATCGTTAAATGAGATATTTTCTTTTACCTGTGTTTCATTTACAAGAAATATATTCAATTACTCACATAGAAAAACACTATAGATTAAAAAACACAAATGGATCATTGATGATTTTATCGTTTGTTCTATGTCAGCATACCTGGCTGAGTCATAAATGCACAGAGTGCCTCTCGAACGGGTCACCAACCTGCACTACAGTGTATTCATCGCTGAATAGTGAATATATCGCTCGTACCAATACATCGACCTAGAACGTACAAGATATGTACTCGACTTTACTGTTGATTACATGTTTGAGTTGGCTCACAAACAAGAAAAAATGGTTGCTAGTGTAATGTCGACATGTTATGGGATTATCACTCTGGCTCGCTGTAACCATTACCTAATGACCACATACCTATGAACGGGCAACAATGGATATTTTCCTGCTATCTCGCACCTGCGTACCATCTACTGAAGAAGTAATAACACAGTATAATTTCTCACTGACACCAGCGACGCGACTCTCGATCAAAATCTTTACACCGATGTAGTCTGGTAATGGTTTGTCATGACGTCTTGCTAGGTACAAACATGCAATGGTAATGTCAAATCGTGCATAACAGGCGACATTGCTCGTTCTAATAAAATATCATGCAAAAGTTTTCACGGAACAGTTTTTGGAAATATTATTGACTACCACATTGTTCAGAAGGTAATTGATTTTGTTTGAACTCGATTGTTCTCACTACTAAACAGTTTTCCATTTATCGCTCATTATTTCTCATCACATGCCAAATAATTCATACTAATCAAGGTAACTAATAGATATAAATACAGTTTCATTTATTTCTCCTTCAGTGATTTCGGCCTATCCTTATTGCATTAGTTATTTATTTTTGTCGTTCTTTTTCGTGTCTTATCTAAACAACATAAACAATAACTGAATATGATTTTAAATACTGATTTTTCAACTAGTTGCGTACATTTTTCACAATCCAGCTCATTAGTGTTCATCATTCTGCCATTTGCTGATGCTGATATCGAGCGACAATCAATAAGGAAGAACCATTTATGGGTTATATCCTTCGCAACTATGCATTTGTCAACTTCTGGATTTGGAATGTTAAATACTTATCTCATATGTTATCTCATCGTTGTTCTTATAACTTAAAATGTATGTATATGTTGAATATCTGTTTGTGGATCGTCAAAATTGGGCAAAACGGTTTATTATAGTGAATCTTATTTGTTTTTATAATCAAATTATGTTACAATAATTCGATCGCGGGCCTTTTATCTAGTATAAAAGTATTCCTTTCCTTGAATACAAAGCCTCTTTAAAGTGTTTCGATATCTATGGATTATTTGTGAGTGTGTGTGTGTGTGTGTGTGTGTGTGTGTGTGCTCGCGCTCTGGCCATCTATATATTTATTAGATCAAGTTAATGGCGTTAGGACCAATCAAGACACACTGCAGCGATATAATGCTCTTGATTGATATAATCTAGCTATTTATCGAAGGATTTTCATATATCATCAATGATCGTTTTAAGATCTACATTTCGTAACATCTCATTAGTTTGCGATATATTTTAAATAGTTTTGGATAGTTTGGTCCATGCATTGGTTATTTTGTAATGCCCATGCTAAAGTAAAGATGTCGATATAAGATCGTGGGCAGAAGAGCACTGCGCACTGAAACAAACACATTTGTATTAATCTAACGTTTATTTTCGTAATTTTATACCATCCATAATCGAGAGCCAATTTATATACAATAAGAAACCAGTGCCAGTCAATTCATCGTTTCGACATTAAATGTATCAAAACTGAAAATTGAATTGATACAGCCGTGCTATATATGCATAGTTTTTACTAAGCCCACTGGGTAAACCGATGTTAAAATTACATATTATATATAGCAGATGTATCAGTTGTAAGATAGGGAGACAGGACTAAAATAAGGCAGTTTCTGACAAGGAAATGAATAAATCCATTGGCCTTTAGCATGTTTTTTCAAATAACGTAGATAATATATGTCAAATACTTAATCACGTTATTCTCGAATATATAAAGCAGTGTCTACTTCCAGGAATAAAAGCAAGACAATACCTACATTTGGATCATGGTGTACTCAGAAACATTATAATTGGTGTAGTTAGACTACGAGACATTAGTGCGTCATATTTTATACCGACATTATAGTTGCATAACGGCTATAAGCAATGAACGGATGTCAAAATGATTCAAGAGTATCCTATATGCATAATTCAAACAATCACTAGTATGTGTATGCGTCTCGTACTCTAACGTTAAGCCAAGGAAAGAATGCATTTAGAAAAGTATTAAGCGGTGCTTGCAACTGCGGAAACCGATTGGATGAAATATCAGATAGCAATGTTTACTACTGTCAGCTTTATTAGATATATACAGGAAAAGAGACTGTATGGACGATGTTATTTACAAACAGTAAAGGATAATAGCCGTGTTTAGTTAATAGAACAATAAATATGTATATTTTAGGGAATACAATCCTTTTAGTATGAACATCAAATGTAAACTTTATAAAGTAAACTTCGTACATTTTAATAAACTAACTGTGGTTATTGTCATGGTACAACAAAGGCATTAACATTTCTAAAATCACAATTCATGTATTGCTTCTCCCATCAGTCACATGCAACTAAACTTAAATAGTTACCCCCTGTTTCCAGTTGTCAACTCCAAGACGTTTCAACTCACACTCATCCTTCCAGTCGTACATATTTTGGTATATCCAACTTGATATAGACACGTGTTGGTAGGTACGAAGACGTGGCTAATTTGCAGTATATTGTAGATTGATAAGCATTCGCTGGGAATGCCACATATACCAACAACAAGTAATGTGCAAATTCAGTATAAGAGACATTAGCCAAATATGTAAATGGTAGGCATTGAGGTATTTTAATAGCTACTACTTGTGGCCCTGATATCATAATCAAAGATCGTGGCTGCGTAAGTTTTGAAACTTACTGCCTTATGACCACAGTAACTTGCATTGGAATGGATTTACGCTTGTGTGGATTTTTCATGAATAACTCAGATACATATCATACGCAGCCCAATAACAGATAAGATAACTTCAGTATCATTGAATTTAGTTACTTGATTATGGGTTTAAAGTATCGGTGAAAAAATTTATTACATAAGGAAACAATTATCATGCCTTATTTTATCTTTTTCTAATCGCACAGAACTTATATTCAAATTATATCAATCCGCCTCATGAATGTAATATGCATCAAACGGAAGAGAAGACATAAAGTTACCCTTTTCTAATATTGTGTGATTTAAAATCGATATGTGAGATTTATACATTGTAGTATTTCTAAAATCATAGATGGTTATGGTAAATTTAAACTTTAAAGCTAAAAAATTAAATTACGTTTCTTGCAACAAATATACAGTTTTCATCATGACTCTAAAATCCTGAAATTGTTTATACTATACTGCTGCAATAAGTAATGTGATATTTTGCCTATAATAAGATCAACTTAAAACGTTTTACAAGTAACAAACATTCGGCCATTCCAAAGCTTTTATGCAGACGTAAACAGGACAATAAAAACTTTTTTCTTGTACAAAGATATTAGATATCTAAACACATAATCAGTGGCTCAAACTATTTCTTTGTACAACGGAAAAACACTACAAATTGCATACACTTAATATATTTAATCAAGCAACACAAAACAACAAATGCATTGCAAGAATTAAATGGCATACGTTAAGAGACTTGACTATGACTTGTTACTACATTAACACAATTAAGCATAATCTATGGAAAAAGGTTAGAGATCACTTCATTGACATGTTTTAGATACTGCTCAAACCTAAACTTGTAAACGCTCTATTGCCATGTGTCATCCATTGATATGTATGCTTTACAGGCATACACCGTGTGTCTTCTAATACTAATACACGCTAAACTTAGTTACTTTTGCATGTTTTAATTGCTTTGCTTTTTGACCTGTTGACCAAGGATTAAATAAAAGAATATCGTAAGATCATGCTTTATATACACATGTATACTTTTTGAGGGTTAGAGCTTTATTGTTTGTGTTTATTTTATTTTCGCTATAAATGAGAATTTACTTTAACAAAATATTTAATTTCGTGCAGAGTCTGTTAACACTGTCCACGTTGCAAACTCCATAGACTTTCCTTTTGATGCCATACATTGTTTGCACGGTCCACGCGATATACCGCATTGGATACACGTCGGCATATACCAACGCCCTAAATGTTCACAAGGTAGAACAAACATGGCACTGTTTTCTTGTCCGCAGAATGCACAATGACTAGGTTCAGGCCCTTTCTCTCTAATAAGGTTTGAATTGTGACTGAGTTGATGCATTGTGGATGCTTGTTCTGTCATAGGTTTATTTTTGTCTGCAACGGAAGTAAAGTGCTGTGATTGACTTTAGCGGTGACACAATCATCTATAAATCATAATATTGGAAGTCATTATTAAACAGACGTATGAACAAATGCGTATAAAGTTTCTCATTTAAGTATAAATATACCTTACTCATTTGTTAAACGCATTTAGAAATATTCAAACAATTTAATTATTCAAACATATTCAAACAATTGAATTACTCAAGCAAATGAAATATTCAAACAATTGAATTACTCAAGCAAATGAACTGAGAAAAAAATCATGTAGCACGATGGAGACTTTCAGTAACTTGTCATTTCAGTGTGAACGTCTGCCGTCTCCCATCACAACGCACAGGAAAGAAAGAAGGTACGGTAAATACATCAGGCATGTTGGATATCCTATGCTATATTGTAGTCATGGAGACTGGAAAATACACTACAACTACTGGATACCTTCTCAGCATCATGATATTCCGTCACGAAGTTTAATAGTCTTTGTAAATTTTCTGAGCAAGCTACGGTTATCCATCTTCATTGCCATATTGCGCGACTCATTAAACAAATATGTCAGACCTATCAACAACAGCACTATCACGACAGGTGTCAATTTAGTATCAGTACAGAAGTTTAATATTATTCAGTGAAAAATGGCTAAGTGGTCTATCTAGGCCTATAAATAGACGCATTTACCAAAAGGTAAAAATAACGTAACAATATCATGTTTTAAAGTTCCCGAATTCCTTCCGCCAGTATCCGTTCATTACATACATTCGAAAAGTGCATAGTAAAGCAGGAAATCTGCCTCAATAACTTGCAAGCACAAACATAGGTTAAGTGATACATTATGTTCAGCACGAAACGATACTTTCTGTTATTATTTGTGATGGAATTTAATTCATAGCGAAAGTTCAACACATCCAAACGTATCAAATTTTATTTAATATTTATTGTTTTTCAATTTAGCGTTTATTTAAGGGTAAAAGGATAAAACATGAAGCAAATAATCCCTATATAATTCATTTTTTTTCTGCACTTTTATGTTCTGAAGTCCACAACTCATTCAAATAATTTGTCAAATTTCAAAATGCTGAATGCCTATGGTATTCATTTTTTTCATCTATACCTTTACATTAATGATGAAAAAGATTTAATATTGTGACAGCATTAAAATTATCTTTAAGGTCAAAAATACAATTAAAAATCCAACCAATCCATGAATATATGTTAAGGATAGACTTGATTTTTTCAAATAACGTTTTCTCACCATCATTTTTTAAAATAATTTTTTTATCATATGCAGCATTAGTAATTGTTGTAGTACTAGTATAAATAGCATTATCATTATTAATTCATTTTCTAGGGTGCTTTTATATTCCAGTACACATCGACAGGAAAACATATAGACATACTCATTATAATTCGTTTTAGAGATTACTGAATAAGAATGATAATATAATATCTAAAATACGATGAAAACAGTTTCAGAATTATAGTAATGATACAATTCATAAATCAGATTCACATTTTTTTAACGTGGTAATAGGGATCGTCAGTTGATCACTGTAAAATCTGTTATTACCACAATATATAAAGAACAATAAGAAGAAGAGTTAAGATAGAATCAATTGAAGACGAAACTGTTCTTACTTGATATCTATGTATTCTACCTGAATGAAAATGAGATTTTGCTTCGCTACCACGTTCACGTAATGCTGCAAAAGCAAATCACTTGCAGTGTGAAAACAGACTAACAAAATATTTCTGGCTTTGGAATCCACCATAAAAAGGGTACTTAAAGAGTTAAGGCTGGCTTTAATATCAAATGAGAATGTGTTTTGTCAGAAAACTGTCCATAATGCGGGAGTAAATTATAGTTAGGAAATATAAGATTGCATTCTTTGTTTAGTTAAACGTGGTTCGTGAGAGAATTTTTTGACATAGTTGTTGCTCATGTATTTATCATACAATTTACAGTAGTAAGACCTATGTCGGATAACGAAATGTTGCTAGATAGAATGTAGTCTGTTTCATTATATAACTGTGCAGACATTTTGAATTCATTGAGACAATGCATGTATAAAAAGATGAGATAATGATTAAGTTATTATAATTATGTAAGATACATATATTGGCTGAACCTGGTTATTACAATTATATTATATTACAGTATTTCTGATGAAATGATTTATTATTATGCCACAAAGTATCACGTGCCCGCTGGAGCACCGGGTATCATTGAATCTGAACTTGAAATGGGCTCGTGTTCTACACGACTCTTGATATTATATTTTAACGGATTATGGATGGGTTGGGGATTCGTAGACCTTCGTGGGAGTTCGTGTAACGTATTCAGCTGTCGCTGATGACATTTAGATGATAGTGATTTTCTCACAGCGACGGACCAAAGTCTCAAGATAACTGTTTGATTATGACGGACAGTCCTTTTGCTTATTCAGGAGGAATAGATGTAAGAAGGAAATATAACAATCAAATTATGTTTGGATGTTATACATTATGAGAAAAACAGTGATCATCGTCTTGGCGATAAATTTATTGGACTGAGATGTGCATGTATATTTGTATCTACCCTTGACCGAATCTTATGCAAAGTATGCCCATTAATAAATGTGCTCATAAATCAAGTGGTTTTTGATATTTTTAATTTAGAAAACCCTTAACGCAAAACAACAGATGTGTAAATATTTGTAGGTTAACCCCGAAGGTGGAAATGGCTTTTCACTTCTGGGCGTGTCACTGCTTCTGTCTGAGGCAGCGCGCTTGAGCTGGTGGGGTTGAAGGTATTCCTATTTTATGTGCGTCTTGAGATTGTATTTATACCTCTTGCGAGAGCGGCCTTAGTTTCGGCTGCCCTGAGCTAGCCCGCCAAAGAAGAACTGCTTTGGGATGCTGTTTTGATCCATTAGAATGACATGGTCAGTCCATCGAAGTTGGACCTAGATTAGCTTTTCGTCGATGCTTTTTGTGATGGCTCTATCAAGGACGTCATGGCTCGTGATTTTGTCCTGCTACTTAATCTGTACAATGGATCTCAAGGAGAGCTAGTGAAATTGTTCCAACTGACTATATGCCTACGCTGTACAGCCCACGTTTCACAGCATACAAGAGAGATCGGAGGACACCTGCATTGCACACCGTCATCTGTTCTGAAAGGCGTATGTTCTTGTGTTGCAAGACCTAAGATCGCTGGAGCCCGAGTACTTGACTGATGTTTTCGATCCTCACAGTGATCGCTTAGTCCATGGAGTCATCACTTGATCTTGTGCTGCCTAGGTGTTTGGATCTGTCCGCATTCTTCAGCTTCGTGTCGCCAATGGTGGTGCAGGGTTGTGAAGGGAGTGTTTGGAGCGGGCTGGAAGAGAACATCTGTCTTTCCTAGGCTTACTGTGATTTCAATTAGATTGAAAGCGTTAGATATCCTGTCCACGATTGCCTGTAGATGAGTCTCTTGATGAGCTATGAGTACACATTCATCTGAAAAGAGTGCTTCATTGATGAGTCGGTGTCATGGTTTGTGCGGCTATGCGACATAAATCAAACACTGATCCATCCAGGCGATATCTAATGTATATACCAATGTCATGGTCACATATGTGATGGAGCAGTACCTGTGTGAAGAATGGGCGGAAGAGTACCCTGTTTGACACTGTTAATTATGGGCAATTTCTCAGAGGTTCGCTATCTTAAAGAATCGTTCTACTCATGTCATGGTGAAAGAGCCGGATGTGGTTGGTAAACTTCTGAGGACATCCATGCTTCTTGAGTACTATCCACAGTGCGTCTCTATTGATTGTATAGAAGCTTTCGTCTGATCGACGAATAAGGTATACATAGTCATGTTCTGCTCATGGTACGTCTGATGGACGTGTCTGACTGCGAAGATCATGACAACGGTCCTACGGTCTGGGCGAAAGCCACACTATGACTCGGGTTTGTTATTTCCTGACACTATCGCACTTGTGCTTTTATTCTTACACAGGGTCACATAAATACATCAAAACACGTTTAAGAGGCTTTGTATTCAATGAAAGGATCATCTTTCTACCAATTAAAAGGTCCGCAATCGGATTTTTTTTAACATAATACGATCCACTATAATAAACCGCCCGGCGCAATTTTGACGATCCACAAACAGATATTCAACACATACATACATTTTAATTTGATGTCGTATGCCATCTATTCTTCGTTCCAGATGATGCTGATTATAATCTGATTAATGCCTCCATATTCTGTTTATTGACAGCTTTTGACATATCCTTTGGATACCATTCATTCCAGGTGCCCTGCCAGATTTCAATTGTTTAATGAATGTCTTCAACTCCTCTGTCGTTGGGCCTCTGATGGTTGCTGGAATATTTGGTCAAGAACATATAGGCTGACCGATGTGGGAAGGTTTAGGAGCTAAAGTGTTCTTTCTATCTGTCTTTAATACCAGTCTTGTTATTTTTTCGTGTACTGCTATATGTAGCAAGCAATGCTGCAGCGCCATATTTGAATGGCCAAGGATTGACATGATGACGTTGTAGAACTCTTTGGAGTTGTTAGTGTGAACATAGCGTTATAGCGTTGCACTTTTTTTTCCCACCATTGCTCATGCATCGTGCGGATTTTGTCTCTGAGAGGTCTTTTTTAGGGATCATGTTTAATGACTGCCTTCAACTCCTCAATTGTTTTGTGTCATTATGCTAGTCCATGAATGATTTGTTCTTTCTGGCAAGGAATTCTGAATTGTCACCGTTTTTCACGTCGAATCAGTTTTGATGTGTTCACTTCTTATGGCCCAGAGTTGCCATAGATGTTTCTCTTCTTATGTCTGATCTTGTTTCATTTCTCAGAGCATTTCCACATATTGGACGTTTGGTGGACAGCTTGTCAGCTAAAGTATTCTGGAAACTGAGCTGGATGGAAGTCTGCTGAAGTTTGAGAATGTGGAAGGTTATGCACACAAGCTTAGGGCTCCTTGCGGGATGAGCGTTCATGCGTAGCTTTAGAGTACGTCGGAAACGTATGTGGTCTGTCCAGTAATCCTGTCCTAGCATAGCCTTAGTGGTGATGACATCCTGGCGGATTATTACATAATCAATTATGTGCCATTGGCAACATCTGGGATCTGGGGTGAATCCAGTTGTTCGCGTGTTTGTTCGTCATCATGACCATAACTGTTGTGATGAAGAGGTAAAATTCTACATATTTGCTTAGTATGGCTAGGCCCTTGTAGTTTAGGCTGATCTCAAGTGAGGACTTGCTATATTTTCTTTGTCCATGAGAATATGAATGTTCCATGCATCAATAAGAAGCATTTTCTTTGTTAATTCATGGATATGGATTCAGTTATAGATCGTCTTACCGACCGCGTGAAGCTGGCCTGATCATGAAGGGGAGGCTATTTGTATGCAACCATTTCTAGGCCTTCCTTATACAGGGTGAGCAGTGTGTACTGCAACGGTCTGCTCAAACGCCATGGGTGCTGCCAAATGTTTCCGCTGCCCTCGGTGCAGAAAAAGGCAACTACATGTCCAAAGGCAGCCAACGTGATGATCTCTGACTACAATTTCCAGTGGTCATGTCCACCTATTGCTTACCCAGTCGTACTTTGATAGGTACACATAAGTAAGGAACGATAAGTGTGATGATGGGTATGAACGATAAATACTCAATATAACCTGTGCGTGAAGCAGATTTAAGTGAAACAGCCTTTGCACAGAACCAGTCTCACTCTCTAGGCCTTGGATGTTGGAATTCAGTGATAGGAATATTTGTCACGGACGAGAACTACTTCAGCTGCATTTGTATATGTACATGTATTTAATGATAGATTTAGATAGATGGGTCTATACAGTTAGGGATACATAAGCTTGTGTATTTAGGGAACTATATCAATAGATGGGTTTGAGTAGATAGGGATATATATATATATATATATATATATATATATATATATATATATATATATATATATATATATATATATATATATATATCGAGAGAGAGAGGGAGATACACACACACACACACACACACACACACACACACTGATTAAATGTACATGAGCACATTCATGACAATACTATCAGGGTCTGCTGATTGATGAACATGATATTGTACAATGAGTAAATTACTACAAGTAAGCCGATACTATCTTAAATCATTTAGTTTTGCATATTTGCATGTCTACCTTTAGGAAACGGTATTGCAAAAACAAATACAATGTTTTTCTCCTATAATCCTTGCATGGGTGGATGGTAGATAATCGTCCGTAAGTACTGAAGAATTGATAAAATATTTATTTAAAAAATAGAATACACTTGTGAATGGAACACGCACACGCTTTAAATGCTACCAGTATATCTAATGCTGTGAGAGCCATTTATCAATTGGCAGTATCTTGAGTGATCAGGAAGAACTAGACGGAAGTTGAGCCTTTAAATTTTGATGACTTGTATGTTTGTTTTTGAATAGAATATATTTTCAACGCATTATAAAACTCATTATTTTCGTCCAATCAGAACAAAACATATATATATATATATATATATATATATATATATATATAAAGTTAGGCAGACTTCGCACATAAGCTGTATTATAAAAACGTCTACATAAGTTTCTTTTCTAGACCCTTACGGCATAGTTAGACTGTAGCAAATATTTTGGACCGTTATCGCTAATTTAAATTTTGCCTAAGTTTCTTTACTCTCAGTTTGTTACAAAAGTTTTAACAGACCGGACGTTGTAGACGTGTATTTCCTACTCAGTCTATTTATTTACTTTTTGTCAGACAACCACACCGCTTAAACAAACTGCCCACTTAAAAAAAAATTGAAACATACCTATTTCATGATCAACATGCCTATAGATTCAAATTCATTCTTATGTAACAGGTAAAAAACACAATAAAATCAACGGTTTTAAAGGAAATAAGAGTTTACATTTTATTTGTCAACGTTGCTATCCCGTTTGCAAATAGTCTTAAATATTCACCAAATTTTGTGTCAAACTGTGTCCAAATTAGTCTTGATAATGAAAACGTAAATCGTGTTTGCGATGCCATGTTTTCGCTTATGCAGAAACAGCGTTGGTTATTACTTGAATTGTAACAAGCGTACAGAGATTAAAAAAATATCAATTACCATCTGATCCAATGAGAGCTGAAGGTTGCGCTTCTTGTATACATAATAGATCTAGCATCTCAGCTGGAAATACAAAACAATTTCATATGTGTTGGCATATAACGCTCATTAAAACAAAATGCACGATTTCACAAGCAGTTGAAAGACTGATTCACGACACTTTCTGTTTTCTGCATGTTTATTCTTAATTTCATAATATTTGTGTAAAAATGTGAGCTAACTATGTCAAATTAGTCCCAATGCCGGTATGATTTGTGTTTTGAATGTCCGAATCAACCAAATATAAAATCCAGAATGTGTTGAAAGCGTTCACATAATTGAAAGTAATATCTTAATCCAACAGTTACCACTGTAATAATTCAAAAGAATAATTTAAATGAATCATGCATATTCAATTAATTATGACTCCAATATCGCAACGTTCAATCTTGATCATAATTAGATGCCACCCGGCTATGAAAACAGGACTAATTTGTTTATATTAAGTCTCTATTACATATACATTTAAACCTGATATACAATGTTACAGAAAATGGAATAATCCAGCGCGGAAACCTACTGTAATACTTTAAACAAGATTAGACTTGAACCCAAACTCTAGCAAACCTTTTCTTCACAACTTAGAATGATGAGCAAAACTTACCAATGTACATTTTCTATTGTTAAGTTATTGGCGTATAAGCCATTGTGCATTAATTGTCGTAAAATATCCTATATATTCTACTGGTCAAAGAACCTATGGTTATAAATATAGTAATTTAGAAGATTTTGGAATGAACAGCCATTAATAGTTGCTAAGTATGGGTAGAACATATCGTTAACAAATTTGGAAATATGGTGTCCACACACGCGATGAGTCTTGATATACATTTTCAGTAGTCTGATTATAAAGAATATGTGTATTTGATGTTCAACAATGTTACATTATTATATTCAGGTACTAAATAAAGCAAATTAACTATCAACCAAATTCATACTGAACAAATCGAAACATAAGCAGAGTAAGGAATACCACCACGCAAGCACACGGGCACAAACGACATTCTTAAAATGGATGAAAGCATAACATAAACAAACTCATTGGTTCAAGAAAGACAACCTATGCAAACCGCAATTTAGTTTGATTCGTTGAAAGCAGATACTGCCAGTAGCAGATAAAATCTATGTGATTAAAATCCATACCAGACTGGTTTGACTCTTTGTATCTCTTCCTTACTTTGGCATCTGCAAACATATAATTGTCTAATCGTTAGAAAGCTGATGAAGGTATGCATAGCTCATTTCATTCATTTGAACATGTACATATTAAGTCGTAAATGTCTTTCCGAAATCGTAACTTTTATTTCAGCAATGTAGGCAAATCTGCCACAGGGGATGCTCTCATGTATAAACCTGCCATAAAATACAAAATGTACATTTCCATTTACATCAATGTACCCACACGTCTCCTGTATAGGTGTGTAAGTGAGATTTTAACGTAGCGTTTAACATTGTTTAAGTTATACCGCTATTGCGTCTGTACCATGTAACATGAGTTCCCAGCCAGTCACATTATCCTGACAACAGGCTGGGCAGTTCTAACACTAACCTCATAATGCTGAGCGCAAAAGGAGGCAGCAGCTAGTACCACGTTTGTAAATCTATCTATCTATCTATCTATCTATCTATCTATCTATCTATCTATCTATCTATCTATCTATCTATCTATTTGTTTATATAACGTCTCGAAAATAATTTGGTTTTATATGTAGATTTGTTTCTTCATTACTGTACAGTGTAGTGATTATCTTTAGAGGAACTGTCGTACGTGCATATGTTATTTTAAGATATTAGATAATTTCAAATTGCATAGGTTCTATAAAGAGATGTTTACAGATGTGTTGACAGTTTAATGATACTACAATTGCTGCACAATATTTGGACAAGAGTCAGCCTTTCTCTCTTTGGATATGTCGGTGGTCAGATGGTATCTTAGATGACTTAAGATAATTTCTTGCAGATGATTTAGTAATGATGATCTGCTTGTTCAAACGTTTTTGTCTGGTTAGCAGTTTTTCCGAATAAGCAAGTGTTTTCTTCTTATTTATTGTATTTTACTGTAACATCAAGTCTGCAGAGGTATTTTATGCTCTTTTGAGATATTATGTAACAGGAAAAATCATTGTTCTGGATCGTGCAATAGAAACAGACAGTGATTATTAAACTATATAGTTTTGGAACTATTGTGAAATATTCAAAGTTATTGTGAACAACTCCATTTTTGACAGCAGCACGATTCCTGGCGGAAAAATACATTTCTGGATTTGTAATGTCTATGGAACATTTAACCTTTCTGGATTGAGCATAATTTTCTATTATTATTTCTAACTCGACTCATGATACAACATGTTCGCCTTAAAATTCCATTTATCACATTGATAAATAAATTTGTTTTTTTTTGGTTTGATTCTTTCTGTTACTTAGTTTATCAGTATATAGACCAAACAGTTTTTCTGAATCAACATGTATTTTAGCTGGTGATGTAAACATACTTTACTTTCTATTTCATTTTACCACGTTGATTGCGATGAAAAAAAAATGGCAGTACTTAAATGTAACTCCATATACGTATACAATGCAATAAACATTTTTAGTACGACAAAGATTTGTCACAACCTATATGTCATAAGAAACAGGTAAGCAGGTCATTGTACTTATTTAAAAAAAACTTGTAGGTCAAGTTTATTTTTCGTGTACGTTTAATTTTATTGTGTCATCGCAACTGTTTACGAAAGATAGTGAAATTAGTGGAATACCGTGAACTGCACATTATATACCTACCCTATGTTTAATATTAGTTGATGAAATGTATGTATATATATATATATATATATATATATATATATATATATATATATATATATATATATATATATATATATATATTCGCGATAGCTACCAAACTGCCTGCACATTTATGTATATTACATGCTGCATTGAAAAACTGTTATATTTAAGGAAGATATTACAAATTTAATTTTGGTTTCTCAAGAATACTTGTGCCAAAATTTGAAACACTAGAAACACCAGCACTATACACTTTCTGAGAGCTTTTACATGATCTGTTTACAAGAAAGTTTAAAAGAACTTCATCTATATATTTGATATATGTGTGTTGCAAGTATCGACCATCAATGATTTGGCTTGATAGCAATCAAATCACAATTAGTATTTCACGTTCAGTAGCAACTAATGTAGTCCCAAATTAGGTGGGCAGTACAGTACTGATAAACAAATGTAGAGACTATATAGGAAACATGTGATGTTATTCATGGTATACTGCTATTTATGCTAACGACATATGGATGCGTGCGTATGTTATTCCTGCACACTTATATCTATTGTTGGACACAGTGATTGTTTTGAATTATATATATATATATATATATATATATATATATATATATATATATATATATGTGTGTGTGTGTGTGTGTGTGTGTGTATGTGTGGTGCAAAAGAAGTATTACTTAATATAATTGTGTCTTATTAGTCTACTTTTTCTTCGTTGCTGTGATTGTGGAGTCATATGGGGAATATACCGCCTTCACATCTGCTCGCTTACTATATTAAAGAATGTCAAATTGAATAGGATTGATAAATAAATAAATAAATATATATATATATATATATATATATATATATATATATATATATATATATATATATATATATATATGTTGACAGTTACTAAGTTACTAATAATACAATCATTTATAAATATGTTGACAAAATTCAGCCTTTCTCCCATTGGAGAAGTTGTTGGTCAGGTGGTATCGTAGAAGAAATAATGTAATGTCTTTCAGATGATTTAGTAATGATGATCTGCTTCATTTAACTGTTTAGTCTGCATATAAGTATCTCGAAATGAGCAAGTTTTTATTCTTAGTTCTTGTTGTGTTGTAACATCAAGTCTGCAGACGTATTTTAAGATATACTGTGTTATTTTTTGACAAGAAGAAACGTTTCTTAGAAACATGCAATAAAACAGAAAGTCTATATATTATATTGGAACTATTATGAATTATTCAATGTTATTCTGGAACACTTAATTGTATAGAATTTATGCAGGAACATAAGGAAACAAGCGCACTTATTCAATTAATAGCTGTTTTTGTTCACTCTCTTTCTGTTACCGATCCAGTTTGATTAATATTTACGAATATTTGGAAGCTTCTATATACCAACGTTAATACTATCAGGTTTGCATTATATCATTGTGTCCATGTTATTTTGGACAAGTACAATTCGTATGCTGAAGTGTTTGTCAAAGTGTGAGCCTTATATGTCCTCCGATTATTGGCTTTTCCTACTATTTGATAAGGGTGATAAGATCGATCATGTTTAAACGCTTTGCTTTAAGGTTTTATGAAACAAAGTGGTTCAAGATCTTCAGCTAAGATGTGCTGGTTCATGAATGACGACTATGGAGAGGCTTCAATGGCAAAGCATCAAATTATTGTCTTTATGATGATGGGTATGGAGCGACTGCAATGGTAAATCATCATATTATTGTCTATATGATTCCAGAACGTCCCTTACAAAGCACAGGGACCCACATGTCACCACCTTTAATCTAGGGAGGTCTCAAAACTCTGACCTGTGTGCTTCTCCGCTAATAACACTCTGAAAAAACCGTTCGACAATAATTAATGGTCGTGTATCATCGTTATTACATCGTCATTAAAATAGAAAGACAGTTTGTTATCAAGATCTGTCGATTGATCAATACATGGGACGAAAGTAACGTCCTCAAATGAGTGGCCAATCATCATCAATAGCTATTTAACCGTAGCAGTTAATTGAACAAGCATGGTACATATCAATGATATCCTTCTATAACAATTTAACAGGGATCGGCTTGGCAGAATGACCGTAAACAATATTAAAGTATTGCTTTAAATGCCAAACATCGACGTTTGTCTCTTTGAAAGACGATAAATTCGGATAAGTCTGTCTTTGATTTGTCTTTTTTGTAACATATAGCAATCAGAAATCATCACGTATCCAGATTATATTTTGAAATTTGTAGTATGAGACTAATATAAATTTTACTTGCCAAATTGTTGTTTGTTTGTTTGTTTACTTGAATTTTAACGGCGCACCAGCACTTTTAGGCTATTTAGCGCCATACAATACGTTACATGTTCAAAAACAAGAAATCGACCAGCGATACCAAATTCTTGAGAAAAATAAGCATTTATAAATGAAACGCTATGAGCAGCATTGTGCAAGTCTTGACATCATTAAGTGTTTATTTCGTCAGCTCTTTACCTAATATGAGCTGTCTCAAGTTTTCATAATCTTAAGCAACCTTCCTGGATGAACACCACCTATCAAATAATTGTTTTCCCATGTAACGTCGACATCAGTTGTCCAGGTCTCTTCCCATAATTACTAAACCTATGGTCATATGCCCCAGGTAGGGTCACAAAACCTTTCAAGAGAGATTCCTTAATCACATCATACCAATCAAATTATTGTAACGACAGTGTAGAGTAGACATTATGACTTTTACCAATAACTGCAGTCTTAAATAAAAAATTCCAATGCTCACTTAGGTATTTGACGTTTGCAGCACTTTTCTTAGAGTGAGGAAGTAATTCTCTCTCTCTCTCTCTCCCTCTCTCTGTCTCTCTCTGTCTCTCTCTCTCTCAATTTGCCTGTCCCTGTAAATTATACGTGTCTTGTTTTGCTATGTATTTCTCTCTCTTCTATAGTTGTATATTCCTAGTTTAAGCTTTCACTGAACAGTTTATTCCAGTTATGTGTCCTACATTTGAAGTTCGGTCTCTCATTTTCATCTTCTTACATTTTAACGTCCATACATTTCTTCAGAAGCTAAAGGTTCTTAACTTTGAACTACAAAATTAATTTCATATCCAAATACACACTAACTAATCAAATTAGAAAGCGTAAGTAACTCATGCTAGTTCAGATTTTTCCAGGATTAAATTTAATACGAAATGTCACAGATAAAATGGTATTTGAAAGCTAGACAGTTGCACTAAACGTTTTTCAAATATTGGAAAATCAAATCTTACATTAAGATGTTACATGTTTGAATATATGTGAAATTTTTATGTAAGTCAAGCATCTCTTTTGATTAAACTAAGTAGTAGTGAAAGCACATGTTTAGTAATGTCAACAATTAAACTCATTTCAATGTGAAGATTGTAAATAAACGTACACTATTCTGAATTTAATATAAAATAATCTTAATTGTTCTAATCAAAGTAATGAACATACATAGTGTTCTGAATAAATTCAAGTATTAAATTGGCCAGTAGTCATGAAGTAGTTGGTGTGCCAACAGTGGTGTTGAACCTTTGGAATATAATCCTGGATGTGTTAGAATGTATTTACAATAATCCCAAAAAGTAAGTTAGTCAAAAGTGTCAATACAGCACACTGTGATTACAAGAGATATATTTTCAAAAACGTTTCTATTCAAATTTAATCTGAACAAAAGAGTAAATAGTTCTACATACATAAATTAATACAAGAGGAAATAATTTTAGTTGTATCAACATTATATCAAAATATATGGCATACAATAACTAGGATATGTGATTCAGGCTCGCTTGTAGAATATTCTAACATTATATAACGAGCTATACCTTAAACTAATATATTACTAAACGACTTTGACAAAATGCTAAAGTCCGATAGGCGGTACGTAATTTGCCCTCTATCACAGACGAAAGGCAAACACGCAAAATAATTTCAATATCTACTACACCATATTGATTATCCTTCCTTGACCACACTGGTATTTCGGATTAAAGCCATAAATCAAGTTAACAAATTTTCTTAACATGAGTGTTATTTACGAAAGAAGGGTGTCCTATGTTGTCGACAACATCTTTGAAATATTAGATATCAACATGGTGATGTTGTGAGTTCTTTAAGATATTTTTCGTGCAATATCTGCACTTTCACTCTGATCGAATGTTAAGCAGCGTTGTGTCGTCAAATTTTGTAAGAAGTATCAATGTGCGTTTTACTTATTTTGCACATAAAAGAAACCAATATATGCGACACCAAAATAAAAAATTTGAATTGTATCACTGGATTTAAAGTCTTCTAGTCCATAGCATGACTTGTTTAAGTTTTCATAGGATGCTTTATGTCTTATTTCTGTTTGTAAAAGCACTGTTCAATAGTAAGGGCTTACCCTTTTGATGTTAAACAATATTAGGTTAATATACATAGCGTCAAGCTGTAAATTGCAATATATGAAACTTTGTTGGTCCAAACTAGTACATGTTTTGACAAAAGAGAACCTCCTTTAAAATGAATTATTAAACAGTTAGACAAATCTGACCTTCTTAAAGTGTTTATAATTTACAAAACGTAAGTAGGCTTTTATTCAATGTAAAACGTTAAATTTACATAGATTATATGAATTCAAAATTTCTGTAGACAGTCATGTTCAGGTAGTACTGATTGCTTGATAACAAAACATACGCATAGTGTGCAATAACACAAGACTACAAATAAATTGTATAGATGAGATATCACGAAATAATAGGGAATACGTGCACAAAATCAAATAATAACAAGTTCTTGACGCGTAGTAAGTGTGCAATTTCTCTGTCAACAAAGGATACGTTCAACTTTCAATCGTATAATGTTAAATTGTTTCTGGAACAGAATACATTATTTCGTTACAATGTATATTTATTTTCAGCAACTTCAACTAGCTTGAACTAAATTGTTGTTAGCGTTCTCAATCTTTACTAGATCACAGACAAGGATTCAAACTTAATTTGTGTCATATGCTGTTCTTAATATGTTCAAAAAATGTGAGATCAAAAACACTTTTCACATCTAGTGTATGGAAAATACGAAAGTATAATACAACATTAAGAATGATAAGTATAAAATCAATAGCGTTATAAAATAAAGATACATGTATATTAATACTGCGAAAAAAAGATCGCATGATTTAATACAGATCTGTATTCAAACCACTAAACTTGCTTGTTTGTTTTTAATGCTTGGTTGTGTTATTTGTTTGTTTTTTTCCTGTTAGTATTGTTGTCTTGATCTTTTAGTGACTAGGCATTTAATAAGCATAAATGGGAGTAATACCGAAAACAATATATTAGAAGCGTTAATCAGGATTCATTCCTTTTCGGTTTTATTTTGTTTGCTAAAACTACCAAAACATACCTTCCCAATTATTCGATTAACTGGAACTACTTATATGGCTCACCCTAGCAAATCACCACACTCTTTCACACATATGTCCCGATCCCTCACTTTCCTTTACGCCGTGATCAAATGCGTTAAATACAGTCAAGGTATACTTGAACCATATTACAGTTTAAAATGTATATTTCGTGATACGCTTAATTTTATTACATCATTGGTTCTTACCACCATCATCGGAATGGAAATCTGATCCCCTTGTGTTGAATTTCCGTCTTGCAATTCCTATCAAATGATCAAAAAGATTACATTTGAATTATTGCCTTTTTTACTGCAAGAAGGAGCTTCCTTTATAGTTTCATACATAGTTTGTTTTTGATTGAAGTTTTAGTAATTACTTGCCTTTTTCAAGTCTTTAAATGGTATGTTTTTGAGTAAAACATATGGAATAGACAGTACTTAAATCTGAACAAAATTGATGTGTTAATTGGTAGTACTAGAAATGAAATATTACTTACTTTGTTTGCGATGCTTTAAGATGGCTATCATAATTATCACCAGAAGGAACGAAACAACCAAAGTTATGCCAACCGCGAGAAAGACAATCATCTTCACATCCATTGTCTCCAACGATTCTGGTGTGATGCCAGCTGTAATATAAGGCAATAGAATGTAATTAATTCAATGTATAAATACACTAAATTATTACTTTAATTTGAAATCAGAACTTTATATTCAACACAATCACCGATCATAACATACAAAATCGTATTTTAATCCAATAATAAAATGTATTTTATATCTGATGAATGTTGCTTGCTCTATTGGTGACTCTAACGAAGTAATCTCCAAAATTAATGTTTCGTTACCAGTCAAATATGCGTTTTTTAGAATTAATCTAATAACCTAATTGTGTTAGGTATGCAATGTTGCTATAATAACATTCCCTTCTTAATTCCAGTGCCCTCTGTAATTTACGGATGCATTTTTTATAAGTCGTTTTAATGGTTGTATATTTTCGATATTGTAAATTGGAGGGGGTTTAGATATGTGTTGTTTTATTTATTTATTTTATGTATTTGTCCAACATCTTAATAATTAACAATTCCAGTTTGTCTGTTTGATTATGAATTGATCATTGGAAAAGAACTTTTTAACATAGCGTTGTTTCATATAGACCAGTTTGTCATATATTGAGCTGCATATTTCCAATCACCTTGTTTAATTTACTATAAATGTTTTGTTGAGGGAATATCATTGTAATCATTTTCAAGCGATAAGCCAGCGTCTACTACTGGAGGTAATGGTATTGCACTGTATGTTCTAAGACTTGTTTTCTTAGTATTTTACTGCTATTTTACTTCAAGTTGTTAAAAATATTACTCGTCTTTAATAGATGCAAAATATTGTAATACAAGTGTTTGATTTGTTACATAAGTTATGACTAAAATCGGTACATTTGAAAGGCCATATATCTATTTAATATTTGTTTTTCTTCTATATTGTGTCAGTATACATTTTGTATTATATGAGGTACAGTTATATTTGTTTCTTGTTCCCATTTTATATTTCAGAAAGTATATGTAATGAGTTTTGCTATCAGTAAAGTACATGTATATTATCCGCCGCTTCATTTGGGACAGATGAAAAATGTATTAAATTACATTAGGAACTAAATTGTGATTTAGAATGACCACACATAACTAAATCTTGAGTTCAATGTATCATTTAGCTAGATGGAAAAACTGCATACGATTTATGTTTTCTAGAAGTGTACATTAACAGCCAAAGTCATTTGACCCAGCAAAAGTCCATATGAGCGCATTATATGGCCTTTGGTGTATTGTGCATCTGATATGGTATATTTGTTGAATCTTCATATAATAAATCTCGTTCACTTTACTACTGTTCATGGTAATAATAAGGTTATGTAATTTGGTGCAACTTGCATTTGTCATAAAAATGTATAACATTTGCTTATCATGTTTTTCATTTAATATTGACTATTTCATATTGGAAATGGCGGCTCGTGTAATCGGTACAAAATAAGTGCTGAATCGTGTTATTATAAGTGCACAAATTCGAGCACAATAATTCAATTTATAACATAGAAAAGTAGACTTCGTTCCCTGTTCTCTGAGTGGGGCACAGTCCTTTAACATGTCTTTAGCTGGAGTTCACACACTTTATTATATTCACCAGATGCACGATGCTTTATTGTGTTATAACATTCGTGTCAGTTCCTAACTTCTGACGTGACTGCGTGGTAAGAATGAACGTCTTTGAATCGACTTCTTTGCTTAATGACTTGTGAAACACGTGTGTGCCTAGGGGCGTTTAGCTCATAACTCGTATCTCGTTCCACCCATCCACCACACAAGACGAAGACACCGAGTCATAAAAGAAACATTACTGTCAACCCCATTATCTACCCATATATACATCCATCTGAGAGGAAAATACAAATATATGCAAGTAACTGCTACTGACCACGGGATCATTATCCTTTGCAGGGACATATCATTAGGATCATAACATGAAACTAATATGATCGTTACACATTATCCGGAAGTACACGTACAGTACGTACAAAGTTGTATTTATATGTAACTGGCTTTAGAACACGGTATGAGAAAGAATCTAAATAAATATCAATTGTTTCCTAAACATCATACAGTATACCTTGTACTCTTTATATGTCAGGACATGCAACCATTACCCCATCCTGACCTGCGAACAAGCATATTTTATTCTGAATCTATATAATAATTAATCTGTCGTGAGTATCGCCAGAGATAAAAGCTAAAATTTGTTTAGCGAACAAATAAACCGAAAACAAGTACTACAATAAAGAGCACGCAAATGTAACCAATTTGTCAATGTGCAAAGAAACAAATGTATTTCTTTGTCCTAATATTTACTTTAAATCTGTAGAAAGCAATCATAATCTTCAGAATGACTGTACTTCAAAACAGAATGCATGAAAGATTTATGTATAATAATGTTGTCACTACCTTCATGATATTGTGTAAATAGACACTAATGATTTTCTGTTTTAAATTGAGTAAATTAGTGTATTACATGTATCATAGAAAACAAATCGCTCATCCTAAATACGCCATTCTCGAGGTATTTCATTACAAAGCATTATATGTTGTTAAGACATTTTTCAAGGTTTTTAGTATTTCCAACCAGTTATCATTGATGACATGTCATCAGTTAACATTCTATTCAATGTTATGGTCCTTACTTTGCAATACATTGTTACATACGCATAGTGCAATAAAATGCCTATTAGCCAGTATGTATATTCGTGTGTATTAATTGCTGCCACTATAATATTTTGCTACAAATCATCTCCTCAACAAAAGTGATCTCAACAAAACAAAAATAAAAAACAAAAACAATGTAGTAATTTAAGATTTGATGACATTAAAAGGGTTGAGTTTCTTATCTGAATGCTTAATAAGTATGGCATAATTATGTGACAGAATATAAGTAAAATGCCTCACTTCCTCCTTTAATGAAGGTGGAACAGTAGTCCAGCGAAGTTGATTTTCTCTCACATTTTAGGGCCGGACTCACAATACAGGCATAACATGTACAAGCTTCCTTTTCTGTAGAAAATTTTAGTACTGATTCATTCTGTAAAAGGACATTAATTAAACAATAGAATTGTTAAATTATTTGACCGCCTAAAATAAATTAAACAACATGCATTCATTTTGAAAAGTTACATAATGTGTCTCCTCAGCAAATTATGTAATCGCTACTATGTGTTTGGCATGTTTTTCTCTCTTGTTTTATATGTTGTACTTCGTTTTGTATGATAAAATGTATGTTTTCTTTTCATCTGTAGCACGTTTTACACTGAATAAATCTCGAAATCTAACGTTCAGTGTATGCTCTTTTCAAAGATGTGAATGATAATACAGTTTATGTTAATTTTAGTTTTGGTACGTATCAAGTCATCAACAAATTATGGCTTGAATAACGCAATCTTTTCGAAATAAGACACTAAGCTATTAATCAGATTATTTTACTCTAGGTATTTTCAAATTCAATGGATACTATCCTGATAGTTAATGTAATAGTCTTTGTGTCAAAATCGACGGAATATATGATAAAAAGCATCTAAAGAGCTCATAAATATTCAATCCATTGACTGGAATTTCGAATTTTGTATTATAAGTTTTATGAGTATGGAATATTCCTTAGCCTAACGTGGACTTGAAAACGTGTTACACTAGCACAAAGCTATGTATCATACCAGCCGGGACTTGAATCCCCAGCCATAATTATATTTCCATATATAGTTTGATGTGTGTTGGTTGAATTGGTCTCAGTCAAACATAGTAAATATTATATTTTACGTAAGGCGATTGAATGTTTGAAAATGTTGAAAGAGAGGTTATGAATATTAAAAACAAGACAATAAGGAAAAGGTTTATTGAAGATAGCTATAATAGTAACTTAAGTTTTACACTTCTAAATCCAAGGCAAACATGACTTTCCAACCTTTGGCAAACTAATATCAGATGTTCAGAGATTTAAGAGCTGCAGTTAACTGAAGTGATGTATTTGTTTATAAGCTATAGTCTTGTCATCATAATCATACTTATCTAGTCATTGATAATTCAATCACATCTCATTGCATTTAAAAGTGAAACGGTACAACTATTATTTCACGTAAATAAGATATAAAAAAATGTCCGATCATTCGATTTTGTTTCTAAATAATCGTAAACCTTTGGTGTGCTTTTCGCAAAGTTACAAGTAACAAAGAGATGACACAGTTAAAATAAAAACAGTTATTATTCAATAGTCAATACAATTAAGTTTAGTATAGTAAATTAAAAATATGCAACGTGGATAAAACTGAATTTATCTTAACTACATACCGAATTGTACCTTTCTATTTTTCAATATTAATCGAACAAGATAATTAGCGAGAAGTTGAGGCTGAGACTGCGTCCTGCGCTATAAATAAGTTATAAACGCACTGACGATGAAATGCACACATTCAATTGATATATATATATATATATATATATATATATATATATATATTTATTTATTTATTTATTTATATATATATGCTATTAGGAAAACACGCAGAGGCAAACACACACACGCGCGTAACAAACATAGCAATGCCAATATTTACTATACAGGTGCTGAACTGAATTGGAATAAGGTAATATATACAAGCATTTCAGAAGGGACATGTTCATAAATCATTTCGAGCTCAAATAATAGTTTTCAAGTTTCTAGGTCCTTTTTGTTCGCCTATGTTTTCCCCTTGCTGTGTTCACATAACGTATTAGCATGTGGTCGGTAAAGAGACTTATATAGTGTAATCGAAGGTCTTAATTTAAGTTATAGAAAAGAGTAGAAAGCAACAAGCTTTGTAATATTCAGCAAATAATTTTGTTCCTTAAAATACAATGTAAAACAGGAACTTACGGTATTGCAAATAAATCCGCAAACAATCATATAATTACAGAAACAGTTTTGAAGGACTAAATCTAAAAAATCCCCAAAACGTTAGCAGAAATCCAAAGATGAAAGTGTTTATACTCCTATGTTTTACCGTCTAATAGTGTCGTACCAAGAGTATGTTGCTGGATCAAAAAAATGATATTCAATAATTAAATACGCATTTGAAATTTCACTATAAATGCAGGTCTATATAGACAAATAACAATAACTATTGTCCATTATCCCTTTGCAACATAATGGTAGTGACAGCTTTACACGTTTTCTTGATCTGACATTTTTCACATTGATTCTCAAATTCCGCTGAATGACTTATGGATTATTGGGTGGAATAAATAAATAAGAATAAATTTAATTTTAATAAAATTGTGACCATAATTACTTCAAACAATTTTAAGCACAACTACGTTCTGTATTCTTAGAGGGCTACATAATAGTAGACTGTTTTTGAAGGTTTGTGCACACTGATTATATATGGATAAAAACTGTGAACGTGGCTGTCTCTGGCATGCTTAAGGCAGTAAGCACATTTATGTTTTTTTTTTCTTACATTTTCATTTCAGAATTAACTATGATGACTACGTTTGCTAGATACAAGAATCACGGTGGGCAATACATATAAATAGTTCAATCTATTCTAGACCGAAAGCAGAAATGCGAGAGTTTGTTCGTGAATATTATGAAATACATTTTGTTTTTAAAATTTAGTTACAGTGCTTGCATATAGTTTATGAGCATTGGATTTAGAAAAGTTTAATAAGTTTACTCTTAGATTTATATCCAACTCCTAAGATAGTATTTTGATGATTAAGTTTTGAAAATGACATCATTCTACTAACTTAAAAAGCCAACTAAACCGAAACATGTTACGTTGAACAGCGGACAAAATTAAGCAGAGCGACGAAAAGGTACAATCGTTGTCAACTGAACCATTCTTAAACTGCAAATGCTACATCAACTGTCTTTGAATAACCTCATTATCACACATTACGAAACTCTAATTCTTTCCTGTAAGAATTTCTTTTACTTGAGCCAAATGTAAGATTAGGCACTTTTTAAATGATAAATACTACTGAATATTACAAGGTAGCCATTGACAATCAAGGTGTAACGGATTTATGAATGCGATATATGTGATGCGCAGATGGTTTGTTAAATATAGAGTACATTAGATCAAGAACGCATCAGTTTACTTACACTATAAGAAACGCCGCAGCAGTCTCTCCAGTACGGAGTCGCTAGAGGTTTGCCACAAACGTCGTGTTTCAGAGAGACAGAGAGACTGTTTCCCAATTGCAATATTGTTGGCTTGCATTCCGTCGTTGGTAATTCTGTTCATTTTAGACATAAGATATTCTTGTTACAAATATTTATTAATTAAAATGTTCATGTCATCAAAATGTTCTGTTCTTCAAAGCATGGCATTTATTTTTTCATTAATAAGTGGTAGTTTTTCAGTTATTATAGTTAATGTAGCTACAGGAAATTGTCTATTTCATATTGATTCCTAAAAAAAGTTCATAAACGTTCAGTTACGTACTGCCATATAATGCAATCAAACGACGTCCTACTACTTTGTACACATTTAAACTGCTTGATTTTGATTGCACAGGTTTCGATACACACACATGCATAAATCAATAAATAAATAATATATATATATATATATATATATATATATATATATATATATATATATATATATATATATATATATATATATATATAGATATATATATATATATGGAAAATGCTAACCATAGTTGCTGGTAATTTGTCGCATAATCTGCTATGTAAGTGTGTGTATGTGTGTGCATGTGTATGTGTTGATGTGAATATGATTCGAAACGTAGCTTTAACAATTGTTCAGACTTATCGCTACGATGTTTGCAGTGTGGCAAATTATAGTGATATCAAGCACTTGAGCATCATGACGTAGACATGCAACATGATGTCCCACTCAGACACATTATCCTGTCACCAGGCCGACCATTTCCAGTACTAGCACAATAATGCTGAGCGCCTAGCGACACAACTCTTAGAACTCAGCCGGGGTTCGGGCCCACGAACACACACACGCTATATAAACCAACATTGATATAATTAAATGGTGCGACAAAAATGATTGTTTCGTCAGTACATAATGCATTTTGTGGGGTTTTGAACAGAAAAAAGCATACTTGTATCGATTTCGTTACAGGACCTGCAAACAGCAACATAATGAGCAAATGTAGTATTATATTTATATTGTAACTATAAACTAATTCCTTATAAGCTAAGCTATATATGCGATTGAACATTTTAAGACGAAACAATATTTAGCTCAGCTGTATTTAACAGCATATTTACTTCGAAATATGAACAATGTTAAAACAGTTATTGCATTGATCGTTGACTGGTAAACGGTAATACGAGATCATAATTCCTTCTTCCATAGCATTAGTATAATTTAATTGCACTTCTAAATGTGCTGAAATAGAATATCACATTCTACCCGAAACAATCTGTCATTCCCACCTAATCCTCAAGGGGCTAGTGGGGTATATTGATGTTATCTGACTGAAGTAAATAGTTTCGATATCATACTACAATGCCATATTAGAGCCTATATTTAACTTTATGAATAAGCTAATAGCGTTGCGCAGAACACGACGTAACCGTATGTTTATTAATCTTATATGAAGATATAAATCCAGTTTTACGGACGTTTGATCATTTAAAAAAAACAAAGATTAAAATAAATTTCAAAAGCAGTAACGTATATCATTTAATTACAGATCCTGAATTTACCAGTGCCAAATATATTTTATTTAAGCTAAACACATTATGTTTTTAGCTTGTTTCAAAGATCATTTTTGTAATGATACAAGTTTACACCAGGTATGCACCTGAACCTATTACTTTTTTGCATTTTCGCTATTGTTGTTGTTCCTGACATTACCTTGCGACGTACCCATTATCAGCAACATTTTCTTTTCTACTATTTGATTGTCTCTCAGAAATATTAAAACTGTCTAACATAGACAACGCATATTTTTTTAAATTCACCTGAACTTTTGGCGATGAATATTTGAAAACGTTAAATAGTCTAGCTAACACCTTTTGATGACAAATTTATATATATATATATATATATATATATATATATATATATATATATATATATATATATATATATATATATATAGAGAGAGAGAGAGAGAGAGAGAGAGAGAGAGAGAGAGAGAGAGAGAGCAAAAAGATGTTAACTACACTATGCACTAGTCAATGAGTATATGTATATGTAAATATATAGTTATAACTTCATATTTGTTTGGTTTCACCTTGTTGTAGTATGTATTCATGGATGTAAATTGTACTATGATCTTCTGATTTGCCGACATTATTATTGTCTATTTGGATGATCTTATGCTTACATACCTCTAGGCAGTTACTATTACTAAAATATCAGTTAAGAACGTTATGAGAATCGGTCTAATCTAATTATACAGACCTCTCAAGTGTTTTTTTTTGCATAACTCTTTTGGATAGGTTTGGTCACATGAATCCGTTTTTGAAACATTAGAATGAGCATTAAGATCGTAAATGTTTACATTGTGTCGTCTATGCGGAATATAAATATTGTGTTCAGACTAGGTATATTATGGAAGACTGGGGCAAATGTGTGACCTTTAGTTTGCACATAATACGATTTATGTACGTTTTTGCAGCCATTTCCATTTTAATTTACATAGTATGCCGTTTCGGATTTGGTCGCTCTCTCTATATGATGTTGTGCACACTCTACACTGGTAGGTCAACTTGTATGTGATAGTAAGTGCATTAAAGGTTTATATTTCAAGAATAAAACAATGCTTGCAGTGCATCAACATAATGACTACTGTTTTGTGACTGGGAAGCCACACATAAACTCAATCAATAATTAGTTATATGGAATTTTAGTCATAATTTTTTTAATTCAAAAGTTATTATACAATATTTGTAACCAATCCTTTTGTGAAAATGCCTGAGGAGCAGGAGACTATATCATGATCACATGTATTACAGTCCAGCTAACGACAAATTCGGATGTATGGAAAGGCTGGATATGTTTAAAATACATGTAGTTGTCTTTATTAACGACCTGGGATGATCCAAACAGTTTTTTTACTCAAGATGTCGATGAAATTATCAAATACTCATATACCAGAAGCAGAAAATATGATTAAGTTACAACAATGTTAAGATCGTTTAAATTTTGATCAATATGTGTTTCCTTTTATATGATTTGCCTTCTATACTATACCACATAACTAAGTGCCTTTTATAAGAATTTCACAGCTTTTTATAGTATGATACGTTTTAGGACAGGATGTAACTTGGCGCGCAGTACACTTCGTACTCATGCTGGAAAATTTAAATATATAGAATATTCTTAAAGGAAAGTTATTCACATAGAGATGCATTTATAATTGTGTATTCGTTTATGTGAAAGACGTGGTTAGTTTCACTGCAAATTATGTTCGTACAAGACATGCACACACATATAACACAAGGTCATGCACTACTTTGATACTGAAGTACAGCTTGCTTTTAATCTGTATATTACGAAAAGTATGGAAATGTGGCGGGACTGCAACAACATTATTTAATACTCACCCATTACATATGTTTGCTCTTCGTATGTCATAGGCAATGTATCTTCTTTTCTCATAATGTATTTTCCCTCATCCCAAGGGTGAACGTCATATATCAGGATAATTCCATTTGTGTTAAAATATACCCTATTTTCGTACTCTGGTAGAAGGGACGAAGTTAGGGTACAATCCTCAATGTCCACTTGGCAATCTGTGTAATTATGTCGCCATGTACGTAAAGATAAACAACTGCGTTGCAACTGTCGAAGTTACTCATTTTAAATAGCTGAACGGAATACCCAGGGCAAACCAATTTGGATGCAATACCTGTACCTGAAATTGTTGAGTGCGAGCAACTTATCCAGTATAAATAATATATAATGAAGCGTATATTATATATATATATATATATATATATATATATATATATATATATATATATATATATATATATATATATATATATATATATATATCACTAGATCAATGAAAATTCTGAGTATGGCCAAATAAATCGCTAACACTGACTGTATAAAGATGGCGCAGTCTGAAAAGGACAACTGCAAGTCGGGTAGGGTGGGTATAGGACATCAAACACCACCGGTCGTCATGTCACTTCTGAAATGAGGCAGGAAATATTCTTGGTAATAGCGAATCCTATGGCACTAATGGAGTAAATGAAAAACTTTATGTAGCCATACGATCACAGAAAGCGAAATAAATTACCCGCTTCCACAAATAATCGCTTGAAACATTAAATCAAAAACTGAAACAAGAATACACTGACAACTCGGAGACAAACATAATAACGGGTTTTCTCAAATAGAGTCGCAATCGATTGATGGAAAAGATACAGATGTTGCAATACTATGTTACTTAATATATTAAGGGATGTAAAATATCTAACATTATGCTATACTTATCTCTCACTGCAACTAACCTTCATCGATACAATGACACAACGAAAAGTTTAAATAATCACATCCTGCGATATCAAACGATAAGCTGGCTTTTTACAGTCCCGGCAAGCAATAAATGACAAATAACATTGTCACAGTGGATTTACGATTTATAGAAAAATCTCTAGTTAAAAGGAGGGCATGTAAATAGACTGGTACTCTCCATGAAATTACAGAATAATAGCAGAACTGTAAAAGACAGTGTTCAAGATGGATGACAAGAGAGCGTGTCGTTCTGATGATGTAATCAAAAGATGGACTGCATTATACTGAACCACAGCTTATCAATACTTGTGTTTTTCCTGAAATAATCGCTGATATTATATTTCCTTAATGAAGAGCAGTGTTTCTGAAGTTCTAGTACCAGACATGATGTCAATGAAAGTCGATGATTAAAAGATCTCACAAGAAAAGGAAATTGCTGGTCAAGATACGAAACCAGGACTTAGTTGGCGTTGATTGACTATAAAGAGATCAGAACGCATTGCAACCATTATGAATTTTGTGAAATTTGAGTACAGCAGACACAGCCCCAAACATAGAGATTCAACAGGCGTAGTATGTTTGAGAATAGTACTTACTACCCAGAGAAATATGCTGGAGTTTTCATGACTAAATGAGATATATTCACGAGACGACATGCTAGAACCATGCTGATGTCACGTTTTCTGATACCCTAACGATAACTAAAAAATTGCTAAGACTACATAAAAATTAATATCATCTAAGGATGGACACAGAATACAGTTAGTACCGAATGATGACTGGCGAATTTAATCTGAAATCGGCTCCTTAATGGAAGCACTAGTGAGTACGATCAATTAAATGCAGATGTAAGCTGGCGTTCATAAATATGTGAGTCTAAGAATCAGTTAATGTATTATTGCAGCAACATGATAAGTGGCGACAAATATATAGTATGGGTGATAATCTTTATAACTTCAACTAAACGTAGCTAGCAATACTTCCACAGGCTGTGTTGCAAGGTACACATCCTGAGTTGTATGATTGACCCAAACACTTACTTAATAGTAATGGGTACGTGTACTACACAGCACAGAGTTTGCTAATAGACTGTGCATTGCGATGATCGTTGAAAGAAGAGGCGAAAGGCTGTGTTGCGACATAAAAGCGAACACAAGAAATATGCAAGAGAGAGAGAGAGAGAGAGAGAGAGAGAGAGAGAGAGAGATTTAAATAAAGATATATTTGGTACAGAATGAAGATCTTCTCAAAGAAAATTTTGGAAAAATAAGTACTAACTCGGTACCACAGCATAGCATGGAATAAGATTAGAATGAAACAGGAAAGGCGTGGGGAGTTTACGACAGAACCAGAAGAAACGGATGTTCTGCTGGGAATGTTAAATTTACGTATAAAGAAATAGATCAGAATAACGAAAGCTAATGGTCAAGAATGTAAAATCAAGGTTTTTTTTCATAGGTCGAACTTTAATGCAGGATGTAGAACAATAAAGAAAAGACGAGTTATCACAATCAGTTTGTGCTGCAATTTAACACCATAGTAATACAAAAATCAGTATGGTACACTTGCCTTGTTTGCAATGGAAACGATCTCGAATATACAGGATACAGTGCTTAATTAATCATGTGTTTGGAGCGCAAGTACTTGGATACCAATAAGCAACAGAATACGACATAGGACGCCAAACAGGACTGGTTGAAAAAGGCCGTAATCAATCTAACATTAATATTAGAACCAGAAGGAAGATCACATTATATGCATACATTAAAGGTAACGCAACGTATAGCTTCATCACGTTCAGTAAAATTAGGAAGATCTTGCACTAATGAGACACATATTACACCAGTCATGGTGTGGACTCTTGAAATAATACTTCACAAAGATACTGCTTGATAACCCCTGCAGAACCAATCACTCGACCAGGACTGAATGAATACTAATCAATATCTGGGAGATCTTGAGGTAATGGCAGTTTAATGACCTCAACTCTCTGATTCTGCCTCTCTCTGATCATATCCGATATTTTGACTTGTTCAGAATAGTATATTGGTTTTCGTCATCATCTCCATCAAAACAACTGGAATATCTGTTTTACGTATAAGACTGTTCAGCAAAATAAACTGAAAATCACGTTTTCTATATATAGTAATATAATCTACTTAAACTGTAATAATATTTAGAAGGCGCCGTTTTCATAACGTCAAACAGAATTAATTCTTTGGACGACTTCATTGAACAAACTTAATTTCCTTCACAATTATAAATACTTGATATGTTTTTGTTGAACTTTAATTTATGTTAATCTATATGGTTTTAAATTGCATTTGCATATATCTGTAAATATGTATGTTTTTATACATCGACCTGAAAGACAGCTTCGCATGGGGCTTATTGTACCATTAAGTGAATTAATGATGGTTGGAATTATTCAACTGTAATTTCGTCCGAGTTTTAAATTAATATTAGGTATGGTAATATAGGATATAAAACTGTATTATATACTATCTCAAATGTAATATTTCTTCTTGACTAACACTTCGCCGTGGACTCAATTATCTCATTAATGCCAGTCATTCTGTCTTGACTAACCCTTCGACGTAGACTCAATTATCACATTATTGCCAGTCATTCTGTCTAGACTAACCCTTCGCCGTAGACTCAATTATCTTGTTATTGCCAGTCTTTTGTCTTGACTAAATGTTCTCCAAACATTCGAGTTAAGATGAGAGACACAAAGAGAGAGAGAGAGAGAGAGAGAGAGAGAGAGAATGAAAAGCGAACATGTTATGCCCTCCGCCCCACTTGCATGTTCAACATATAAATAAAGCTTTCATGAACTCATAACTATATTATGTATGATATAATAGATCATATATATAGTTTAAAATTTATTACAAAGTAGACCTAGATAAATTACCTACCTGTCAATATCTTTACCAGGAGAAACAAACAGCAGCATCTGCTGAATCCAGACATGATATTTTATCTGAAAAGTGAAAAGGTTTCTTATTTAACTCTTGTAATATTTACTAACCTGTCAAATGTAATAACGAAGTGTATATTACCAAATAATTTTACTTATGGTTGTAACTGAATAAATACTTATGTTTCATCGATATGTTTTAGCAGCAGAGAGGGTGAATCGGACAACATTTTTTTGGTTATTTTTTATTATACCTTTAAAACGGTACGAATAGACCCTTCTCGCGAAAAAATAAGTCTCCGACCCTTATGATTGTTCGCGTTTTCGTTGATGTCGCAACGTCGTTGTCACTCACCCTCTCTGCTGCTAGAACTTTCAGTTCTAGGTTTACGGTGATTTTAACCGAATATTTGATCAAGTCCTTAGGACGAAAATCATTTATGATTTCACAAACAAGCTAATCGCTAACACCTCTTCTTGTAAATCAATTAGATTATTTGACTGGTCGGTGAGTTTGAAATTAATTCTCGTTAACGAATTATTATGGCATCGCATGTAGACAGGATTAATTGGGTTTTCAATAATTAAAAACCCTGGAGGAGCTATTGGTGCAAATGAATACAAAATATATCCCTGCTGAGCTTGATTTGATCGTTCTAAATTTATTTGATAGCTTCCTTCGATCACATCACACACTAAATTAAGCGCAATCACCGTTGAAATATTCACGTTGAACGGAGCGATATGCCTACCACCACCATCTGGATCATTATTATGTTTGAGGAGGAAAGTTGAATCTGATTTTTGTCGCGCTTTGATGATATCGGTTTTAACAATTCTTACTAATTCATCAGCGTTGTATTTCGGAAACCTGAAATTACGCAGATTGTCTTTTGTGATATTGTAATCGGTTAGGAATTGTTGTTTATTGTCGCTGTTGTCATTAATTATTGTTTGAATAATTAGTTCATAGATATATTTCATGTCGGATATAAGCTGATTTATTATTTCAACGTGTTTTTGCGATCTTGTTTTCCGTAGTTGTTCTAGTTGTGTGTCATATAATTGTTTAATCTCATTAAAATAACCACGGACGTCAGCTAGCGTAAATGAAATAGTAACAGATGACTCGGCTGTTCTTTTAATGATAAAATCCCATTGCAATGTGTCTTTGTTGGTGAATATAAATCTATCGCCGATTTTTCCTTTTCTTATATCAGATAAATTATCTCGATAACTAGGATTGATTTCATGATATGATTGTACATCCGTGGTTAAGTCGGTGGTGGATTTTTCCGGTGGTAATTCAGGCCATCCCAGTACGGTTCTAATAGAACTTTGATAGATATCTACGACATAACCCTCTGTGCTTATTTCAATGGCAGATGATAGTGTTGGCTCATGAACCGTTATAGCTATTTTTGATTCTTTTCCAGTAATCGATTTTATTCTACGCGCGAATTCGTTATTGATTTGTTCGATTTGGTATGATCCGGTTGGTATGGAAACAACGTTCCAGTCTGGGGTACCGTCGGGTTTATTCTTATTTGCAAATACCAGGGAATTATTCGGTTGTTGACCACCAAATGATTTTGACCTAATATTTGGCCAACTGTGGTATACTCGTAATTTTGCTAGCGCTATCTCCTTCACTGGGACCGGAGAGGGGAAATTCACACTGAATTCTGGATTGGTTGAGGTTATTGAGATCATGCTTGTTTGTACTGGTTTTGTGTTCTCCACTATTTGTTGAAGTAATTCCATCTGTGTTGTCATTGTTATTATATTCATGATGTATTTCTAATTTTGACATCGCAGAATCATATATATCTACCATCGCTGAAAACTCACTCTCTGATATAATTGTATCATCGAGCGATGACGATATCAATGAGGATAATTGCGAGTATGCAGTGGACACAACATGAAATTGAATTATGTAGTCTTGTAGTTTCCGTTGGCTGCATGAGGATATTTTTTTTGTGATTATTGAAATTATTCCAGCGATTGTTGTTGCCGCAGAAATGCAAATTGGAACAGCTATCGGAGCCATCATTGTCACTGAAGACAGTATAATACCAGCTCCGGTGATTACACCACTCACAGCGTACACAGTAACATCAATTGCGGTAATTCTCCTGCGATATTTTTTAATTTTCAATTCATACTCCTCAGACAAGGTTTTGAGTCTAGTTTGATACTCTCTGACCTGATCATAGCGATATTGCGATGATGAAATCATTTTTTATTTTAAATACGCTAGCGTTTTCAATTGAAACCGTTAGTGAAATTGCTTTGCAATTTTCAACTTAAATCCGCTACGAATTCCACATACCACGTTGTTGTAACCCTAACCAAATTTTTATCAGTAGCTATTAACGTGAACTGTTCAGTTGTATCCTTGTCGATGATCGTTGAAATCGTATTATTGACCCCGGATGAACTGGACGATGAAATATTAAATTGAGTCGTTCTCACTATTGTTAATCGATAAATACCCTTAACTGTTGCAGTGATGTCTAATTTGTTGTTTTCAGGTGTCCACTCAAATGATCCGTGTTGGATTGTGTATACCACGTTGTTGGTTTTCTCATGAGGAATTTTTGTTTTTTCAATAACTGTTATCATCCTCGAAAGATCACCTTTGACGGCTTCGATGAAGTTTTTCGTCTCATCGATGGATTTTTTAATATCAGGGAGTTTTAGTTCAATTTTATCGAATGTAGTTCCAATAAATTTATCAATGATATTTCTACGAAATGCGGTAAACTGTTTTATGTGTTCTTCGGTTTTAGATTGAAGTGTTGCTAGTTCTAACGCAGAATCGTTAAGAGTTTTAAATCGATCTGTAATCGTCGAAAAAAGTACACCCGGTTTGAGTTTACCCTGATCGGAAAATAACGCGATAGTATCCTCGATTGCGTTTTGTTGTTTAACCAAAATATCATCCAGAGAAATATTACTGGTTTTCAATTTACCCTGATCGGAATATAACGCAACGGTGTTCTCGATTGCGTTTTGTTGTTTAACCAAAATATCATCCAGAGAAATATTACTGGTTTTCAATTTACCCTGATCGGAAAATAACGCAACGGTGTTCTCGATTGCGTTTTGTTGTTTAACCAAAATATCATCCAGAGAAATATTACTGGTTTTCAATTTACCCTGATCGGAAAATAACGCGATAGTATCCTCGATTGCGTTTTGTTGTTTAACCAAAATATCATCCAGAGAAATATTACTGGTTTTCAATTTACCCTGATCGGAAAATAACGCGATAGTATCCTCGATTGCGTTTTGTTGTTTAACCAAAATATCATCCAGAGAAATATTACTGGTTTTCAATTTACCCTGTTTGTCTTGAAATACAACTATTTCATTCGGGTCAACACTTGTTAAGTTCAACGTCTCAGCGATTTCATCTTTAATTTTTTTTTTTATATCCTTGATAGAATCAGGAGTTGCAGTGTCATCGGGTTTGGGTTTCAGAGGTCTTCCCCAAATATCAATCATGATATTTTATATATCTCTCTCTAAAAAGCGATTACTAGTGTAGTCATTTACGACAATGTGTGGTGATTTTCTAGATGCTGAAATAGCGTCAAGGACATTTAATACTTCACTGCCGCATATTGGTGGGTCATTGATTCGTTGTGTTGGTAGCGTAGAATACCAAGTCTTCATTGGAAGGGTTTTTATATAACGCATAAACTCTTTTGGTGGGGCTAATCCATATGAATCAAAATAGACAATCCCACGTGGATCAATAGCGTATGCAACCCAGTGAGTTCCAGGTCCGGTGCTGTTATCGAGATTAATAATACCTGTTTCAATTTTGTTTGGTTGATGTGGTAATTGATCTTTCATAAAAACACCTCTGAAATTTTTAATCACTAGTTTTTTAGCAGCATCCATTAAATCAAAATTGGACATTGGAACCATTGGTTCGGAAATTGAAGATTTGGGAACCATAGGTTCCTCAATTAATAAACCGTTCCTGGTAGTCTCAGGCCTGATCCGTGAACGGATCTCCCGCTGTACCATGAATACGGGGTTCCTGGTAGTCTTAGACCCTTTCCGCTGTACCATGAATACGGGGTTCCTGGTAGTCTTAGACCCTTTCCCTTTTTTTTATACCCTTGACCTTTCTTCGGTTCATATGATTCAGCAATGCTCTGTACCGCTTTTGTTCCCAAGCCTCCAACTACCCCCAATGCGGCCGCTTTTGCTACTGCTGGGGCTGCTGCCGCAACCAATGCTGGTATTGCAGCAAACAACGGAAATATATCACCTATTTTTATCATATTTTTGATAGCAGCCGAAGAGAGTGTGATCTGAACTCCTTTTTTATCCTTGAAAGCATCATTGAAATGTTTCACTTGACGAGTTGTCAGCGATAATTTATTTGCCCCGCCATTCATTTGATTAGGTTTCAACGTGATTGTGGTTCCACATTGTTTAGCGGATTTTGATTGCAATTTTTTTAACTGACCAGGTGTCAATGACACATTGATATTACTATATGAAATTATACAAATACAGATTGATTCTAATGGAAAAATCCTTCGGATTTTCAATCAAAGATTTTCTACTGGTGCATCTACCACTCTCATTCTTCCTCCAACACCTTCAAGTAGCATTGATTTATCACTGAGAATGACAGCAACCGCTCTATAATTAATAATACCACCAGGACGGGTTACACGGGCTCTGAAGTGTATATCAACGACAGATTGTCTCACCAAGTCGAGATGTTCCAGCGAAAAGTAATAAATCGGATAGAGGCTTTTGAAATCCCATTGTGATATTTGCAAACCGGTATCCACATTTTGATCACGTGCCATAAATGACAACATGTTATGATAGACACGTGCAATATGATTTTGACCGTAATCAAGTTGCACATCTTCAGATGGTTCCTGTTGTCCGTTTATTCTCAGTGAGACCTCTCTAACACCTATCTGATCAAATATCATATGACTTCGTTCTTGATTACCAACTCGTGCATTATTCTGTAATGCAATAAATATATGACGTGGAGCTGAAACCCCTTGTTTTGATGCCAGGTGCCATGTGAATGTTCCATCAACATTGTCTTGTTTAGTATCCGTAGTAACTGATAACCAACTCAATAACGACTTTCCTCCTTGGTCCATAAATGATAACAATTTTCCTTCTGCTGTGATTGATGGAGTTAACACTGGCATCCACAATGATAGTTTTGTTAAAACGACTTTACCATCAGGAACAGCAGCATCACGCCATATTGCATCATTATCAGTACCCTTTCGTACAAGCGCTACTGTGTGTTTAGCTCCATAAATAACTTTTTGGACGTTTCTACAGAATCCGAATATATGATGCGGTGGAATTGCACATGAAAATTGTCGACGCTGTCCTTGTAATGTTGCTGCACGTGTTGCAAATCCTAGATTGTAAGTAGTAATAGTATTTATGACATCAAATTCAGCAGGTGGTCTTACATATCCGGCTGGTGCTGGATCAAGTGCTGTAGCTCGTGTTGCCTTGACTCTAGAATACTGGTTGTGTTCAGCGTTATCAGTAATATCCTTTGCAAACATCATAGATGGACCCGCTGATCTTGTATAATCATCAGAATATCTTGCTAACCCTATGATTGTTGTAGCCACATCAACTTCACGGTCAATGGATTCAATTTCTTTTCCATCAATGAGATATCTAGCGCTTTCAAATAACGCCATGATACCGTTATTGACAAAACCAGCTCGGGTAGTTTGGCTAATGTCATATGGAGGATCATTATGTGCAGCATCATTTGTTACAAGTTCTCCTTCTACTTCAATAAACGCTTCACAAGGCAAAAAGTATTTACTGGTATCATGAACTTGAAGTTCAATTCGTGATCGGAGATCGGGTTGTACTGCGTGATAAGAATAAAATTGAAAATCGCGTACAGAATCATCTTTACGCACTGGGGCATCCATATCAAATGCTGGATCAGATGACCTTTTGAACATTTTATTCTATTTATCAGAGTCTAAATCGGATTTTCCATTTCATCGTGAAAAACGCTAGCGTTTTCGTCGTGGTTTTTTAAAGCCACTTCCTGCTATCATGTTTGCTGTCATATTATTTTGGTCCTCTTGATTTACCATCGACGCTAGTTTTTCATCTACTGCGTTATTTATAATTTTACTAACACTTGCAGGCTTCTCTGCTGTAGATGGCAATGGTACCTGTTTCTCTTTTCGTCTCACTAATGATGTTATTTTATCCTTCGCAGTTGAAAACGCTTTCCCGGCAAGATCTCCAACAGTACTAATACCCTTATCACGAATAACATCAATGGCTTTCATTCCTAGTTGTTTAGCTAACGGCATCACTTTTGGGGCCGTTCTTGAAAAGAATCCTAAAATGGTCTTGCCGAGGCCATCTCCGTAGTATGCTCTATAAACTGGAAACCGTGAATTAACTACGTAGACGAGGGTTGGTTTATCATGATTGTAGTGTACGATCATTATTATAAAAACAATAGTGTTTTCAATTGTTATTTAATCGCTATGATACCCATTTGCTAACTCGTCAATGAAATCTCGATATGTTTTGATATCCATGATACCGGCGGCAAATAACCGTTTACAGATATCAGCTGCTTCATTAATTATTTCTGGAGAGTTATTTCCAGCTCGTTTTCCTCCGATGAGAACATCTAATCGTGATATATCATTGATAACACTATCAGGACAAGTGTTTCCAATTCATGGATTTTGCAGTCCACTTCCGCTATAACCAGCTGCTTCATCTAGTTTGTCTGTATCCGTAGTTTGTAAATAATGAAGAGTATCATCATCATCATCATCAGGTGGTAGTTGTTGTTTTTTAGGTTCTTCTTGTTTTTTTTGTCTCCGTGTTGGTGTTTGACGTCGTTCTTCTAAATCATCATCATCATCAGGTGGTAGTTGTTGTTTTTTTTGTCTTCTTGTTTGTCTACGTGTTGGTGTTTGACGTTTTAGTTCTTGCCGTTCTTCTATTTCTCGTTGTCGCTCTTCTATTTGTTCTCTTTTATAATTACTAATTCCCTTTTTAAATTCCTTGTATCCTATCTCATCCTTATTCAAACGACCAATCCATTTATTTAGTTTATACAAATAATCGAACCAATCATTACTTGATATTCTATCATTTTTATACTCGTCCTTTAAAAAATCTTTTTTTGAATTATAACTTTGAGCAGCAAAATTACCAAAGGCTTGATAATCCTTTGATTTCAATAAACTAGGTTTTTTTATTAATATTTTAGCATGATCAGTAAATTTATTCAACAGAGAAACAGTCGTTTTTTTCGGATCAGTTTTTTCAGTTTGTTCAGTTTTCGTTGCTAGTTTTTCAAGTACAGAAATAAGACCCTCTTCCTTTCTTTTACCGTCAGGATCATCTCCCAGTATAGCACGCTCTACCCCTTTCGTTGCTGTGGTTACTGGTTTAAACAACTCTTCAGATCCCGCAGCAAAATCAGTTTGTAAACTCTGTCGTTGTTGCAGTTTATTTCTTACAGAGTCGCGAATTGGTATAAATTTCTTAATTGCATCTAGTCGCTCACGAGCCAATCGGGTCGTTAATGCTTCATTGACCATTATTTGAAATCAGAAACCATTTTTCAATTGTAAAACAATTTTCCCCATCGATGATTCCATCCTTAACGGTCCAATTTTTTATTGCTGTGAAATATTTTTATTTTCGCAGTGTGAAATATTTTCACTGATTCAATCAAAAAATGACAAAAAAAATGAAAATCTCAAGGAGATTTTACTGTCTGACAAAATCTTTTGAGGGCCGGTCAATCAAAATAGTTCATTTTCTTGAATTAACGCTCGTAAGTTTCTAATTTTAGAATTAACTTCCTTTTTCAATTCATATTCGTTACCCAATTCTTTTCGTATTCCTTCCACGATAGTATATAACGGAACAAACACATCTACTTCACTGGAAAATGCAAGAGAGTCTCGAATAGAATTTTGAATTTTTTTGATGAGTGCATATTTCTTTGGTAACATATACTTGTTAGTGCTAACTCCGTATTCTATATCCTGAAAATCCGACTTGATTTGATCAGGATTTAACCCATCTGACAATTTAATATTCTGATTTTTCAATTTTCCAATTTCAACTATGATGCTATTCATAATTTCAGAATTCATATATGATAATACATATTTCTAATTCATTTTTCAAAAATAAAAGAGCCGTTAATATTTTAAAAATTCAGTCTGTATATATAAATATATTTTTTAAAAATTCAGTCTGTATATATAAATATATTTTTTAAAATTCAGTCTGTATATATAAATATATTTTTTAAAAATTCAGTCTGTATATATAAATATATTTTTTAAAAATTCAGTCTGTATATATAAATATATTTTTTAAAATTAATTCTGTATATATAAATATATTTTTTAAAATTAATTCTGTATATATAAATATATTTTTTAAAATTCAGTCTGTATATATAAATATATTTTTAAAAAATTCAGTCTGTATATAAAAATATATTTTTTAAAATTCAGTCTGTATATATAAATATATTTTTTAAAAATTCAGTCTGTATATATAAATATATTTTTTAAAAATTCAGTCTGTATATATAAATATATTTTTTAAAATTCAGTCTGTATATATAAATATATTTTTTAAAAATTCAGTCTGTATATATAAATATATTTTTTAAAATTAATTCTGTATATATAAATATATTTTTTAAAATTAATTCTGTATATATAAATATATTTTTTAAAATTAATTCTGTATATATAAATATATTTTTTAAAAATTCAGTCTGTATATATAAATATAAATGCAGACAAAAATAAATATCAACCATGATGAGCGATTATCAGTCATTTGGCCCCCTTGATATAGGCCGTTGTGGTTCTATTTGCATTGATTGGGTCCCTTATTAGGCCTTTGTGTCTTTCATAGTGTCCCTTTGTTAGAGCATTTTTCTGTTTCTGTTTTATATCAGAATGTTTTTTTTTGTTTTTGCTCTTTGAGATATGACCCTATGACCGTTTCTATTAGCCTATAATTCATTCTGGGGTTACCCAATGTGCATCCACGAACCTTTTTTTGGCCGGTAATTCATTTTGAACACCATACGGGGCTACCCAAATGTGACGGAGAGCTAATTACATCCATGGATGTTATTTATTTTAGGGCATTTATGTGTTTACACATTCAACATGCAACCCATGAAATCAAATTCATGGTTGCGTAAGTTGTCAAAAACCGACAACCCACCGCTACCGTAAATTTGATAGCATGGGTTTGCATGTTATGTGAATGTAAAAAACACAGAGGGGGTGCCTTCCTCCCCTCAATTAAATAGAAAAAAACACATCCACCCGTTTCACCATCAGGCAATTGTCTGCTATGGGGCGCGAACATGTGAAGAATAATTGTCTGGATTTACAAGCCAAACACGATACCGTTAGACCACTGTTCACGTCTGTAAAGAATAACGTTTTTTAACGTATATATGTTGTAACTATTCATATGGTATATAAAGGGAATTATTACAGCAATCTGCAAGGTATGCTATTTTATTTTCTTGAATTACTTATTAATGGTGTTTCACAGTATTTAAATGAGACAGAATATTTGCATTAAACACTAGAACAAAGAATATAATTGTTTGAAAATATTTCTTTTCTTACAAAACAATGCCCAGCGCTGAATCACAATACCCATTAAACAAGTTAACACAATCTAAGGGAGAAAGTATACACGTGTGTTATCCTGTAACGCCTGCATCTCCGGATCACATCCTATGTTTATGAAATACGCATTAATCGCACGTGAGACAGAATATTTGACTTAAACACTAAAAAAAAAGAAAATATTTCTTTTCCTATAAACAATACCCAGAAGCTAAATCACAATGATAACTCCCTTGGTTATATCATTTAAGAGTTGTCTCCCTTGGTGTTATAGACATACGCGTGTACTGTATTTTGACACGCGAAAATCGAATTTTCTGATAATACCATTACGGAATGCTTCATAATTAACAAGCACGGGTGAAGTCTGAATTCTTGGTTCATTTGTATAATAACACTATTTTTCTAATTCATTGTTTGGTTTAATTATAAGTCTCTGTATATAATCTTGAGGAGTCTTTATTATTTTGTCATCGTTGGGGTCAATGACAGTATTTTTTATTCTTTTATCATAATAGCGTTTTAGTTCCCTGTATCGTTTGCCGCCACACATAACGCATAATTGCGACCTCCCCCTGACCCCAACCCCACATCGAATACAGGGTAACGGACCAAGGCTTCCACGACGAAAGCTTTGCATATGATACCAACAGAATTCATTTCTGCATGATTTGTTACACGGTGTCACTGATCCAATCATAAGCCATTTGCAATGATTCATTATACTTAAATCTTTCATTTAAATGCTTGTTTTAATTATAGTATGGAGGAGTTCGAGAGATTATCGAAAATTAAGCCTTGGAAAAGTGTTCAATTCAATCTTGATAGAGTTTCTGATACACCAAAGAATAAAATTCTTGATAGAACCTTGATTAGTAAAATCAGAGACTGTTTTAATGAATTCAAGCGTGATGGGGCAGCTCATTGTTGGTCAACATTTCGAATTGATGGTGTTGTTGACGCTACCATGAATGATGAAAAAGCAGCAGTGATAATCTCACGTCTTGGGGAAGAAAGAAATTTTTTTCGAATAAAATTTCTTATCCGTGATAATGGAAAATGGATCATTAGGGACAAATACGAGCCTATTCTTAAGGACAAAAAAACTGTCACTGTGACTCAGGATTCAAAACCAGGAATTTCGACTGGACTTGATAAACCCTACTACGAAAGATCTTAACCTGTCACAGTAGTTGTTTACGGGATATATCCGCTCAATGAAAAACCTGATATTTCAAAACTAGCACCCATGAAATATTCGACAGGGCTCAATTGTGTAGCAACACGAATAATAGAACACTTCACAAATGCGTCCCGGGGAAATAAACTAACTGATCTAAGACGAAAAAAAATAACCGAATGGGAACTGACAGTGAAACAGCATGGGGCAACAATTCAAGATATAGCCAAATTAGAAACATCATTGAGATTTCCAATATCGGTAAGGACAATCACCGGAGAAGTATTATACGAATCGAAATATAAATCAAAAGGGACTCCCATTGAAATTATTGATCATAACGCGCACGCGTGGTCATCTGCAGTAACAATATTCCCACGGGATAGAACCGTAAAATATCTGTTTGGAACCGAAGAGTTTTTTTCAGAGCAGAAATTATTTGATGCTATTTACCATTTGAGTAAAAACGATTCTGTGTCAGTGTGGCTATTTCATAGTACTTCAGACGAAGAATGTAGATTTGATCAGTTTGTAAGGCCCAACGGAGAATTATACCGTACTGAAGAACTGCATAATCAAATGAAACAACTAGCTAGTGAGTTTTCTCCCCAGAGTTCTCTGGGGGAAGACAACGATCAATTATTAGCAAACTGTTTTACAGTACCATCAGTTGCAGCACATTTGCTAGAAAGAAAAACGGGTGGAAACCAACCCGAAGTGAGTTCTTGTCAGATGTCAAATTGTCCTGTCTTGAATGCAGCCATGGAGGATTATGGAACACAAAATACACCGCTGATACCGTTATTTCAGTTGATATGATTGCATGTTATCCAGGAAGTTTTCTTGGGTATGGAGAGTGTGAGAAATATTTCAAACGATTTGGACACCCTACACACGAAATGACCCGTGTTGCTATTAATGGACCACTGCCACATTTCGATTTAACCGGATTCGCTTGTGTAGCATCATTTGAAATGGCTGAAGGGATTCATCCGTGTAGTTATCTTTGGATTGGTAAACACATGTCTGAAAAACACTGGATGCCAATAGTGTTATTACGGTATATGCTTGATTGTAAGATGTTAAAATCATTAATTGTCAGTGAAGCAATTATATCCTATCGAGCACAGAAATCAGTCTGGTTACCCCAACCTGATCTAGAAAAAATAATTAGCGAAGAGCGAAAACTGTTTCCTGATTTTAATGAACAACAAATCATGGATTGGTCCAGACAGTTATTTGAAATCAGAAACAATGAAGCAAAAGACCTTGGACGAAGAATAATCGGTAAATTTACCCAAGGTGGCAAAGATGATAATACGAGATATTCTTCACGATTGATTAAAGACAATGCTGAATACGATTTTGTAATCAAAGATTTAACGAATAGGGGCCTATATGTCAATCGTAAGGACGCATTTATGTCCGATGGAACCAAATTGGGTACAATTGTTACTTACACTGATGGATACCATCCGCAGTACACATATTTGAGAGCTTCTATGCTTGGTTATGCTTCTATCAATCTGTTTTCAATGATCAATAGATTTCCTACCGCCGCAGTTAGAGTTGCTACTGACTCATTTTACATAAATAGCAAAATGGCTGATTTTAAGGCTACTGGCAACGAGAATTGGGGGTCATGAAGAATTAAGAAGGAAATGCTTCATGATTATATTCCATCAGCAGATGTTACCATTGAAAATAATTACTTAGAAAGCAATCAGTGTTCAGAATTTTCTAGTGCACCACCGATTTCTGATCCAATCTGTAGATATAAAACAGTTTATTTAAACGGCTGTGGTGGGTCAGGAAAAACAACCCGGGTAATTGAGTTATTCCGTCGTGGAAACGCTAGCGTTCCTAACATGATTGTGCTAACACCGACTCACAGACTCGCCAGAGAGATGAAACAACGAGGGGTAAATGCCTGCACTTATCATAGTTTCTTTAGATGGAAGGGAGATAAATGGACTCCTGAGCGCATGGGAGAGAAATTTATTCCTGAAATTATCATTTGGGATGAAATAGACACAGTGTCCGAAGATGTCTTAAAAATATTTCTTGAGTGGTTGTTATTGAAGAATACAAAAGTCGTCATGTGCGGTGATCACGGCCAACCTCCACCATTTGTCGGTGCATCTCCCCATGAATGGCTAAAGGGTTTTGTAGACTATTATGAAGAAATTGATACCGATCATAGATCACTTGATAATGAATTAAAAGAATTTAAGAAACTAATTAGATTACAACCGGATAAAATCCAGTGTGAAATAGCCCGTGAAATAATTTCGGAAACTCCCATGAATGAGTTTTGGGAAGCGTGGAGACCAAATGATTTAATCATTGCAAGTAGAAAAATAGTCAGGGACACACTTCAGATGAAGTTATTTGAATTGCATAAACAAAAATTTGCAACGCTTCCAGTACCGTTATGTTATAGGCCATCGGATACACGAAAACAGAACATCGAAGTTGATATTCCAGGACCAAAATCCGAAGGATTTCAAAGACAGATTCTCGTATTAAATGATATTGTGCTTGTTGATATCAATGTCGTTGAAGATGCATTGCGTGCTAATAAATCCCCATGGACGCTAGGTTATGCAGCAACAATACACTCTTCACAGGGATTGACTATATCGGATACAATTGTTTGGATAGTAGATAATCGCATAGAATGGTCGAATTTAGTCTATCTCGCAGTGTCTAGAGTACGAAAAATAAATCAACTTCGAAGAATTGTCTTCGATGATGAAATCATTGGTGGCGATGATGAAATCATTGGCGATGATAATGACACCACAATAGATGATATTATTGATAAAAAACTCTCCGGTTACAAACAACAAGACAAAAAAAAACAACGAGAATTTGATATTGATGCTGAATTAATAATTACTCTGAAGCAGCAACAGAATAATCACTGCGCGAGTTGCAATTGTATAATGCGTTGGCAGTATTCGGATAAGGATCCTCGCCAATTCACCGTTGACAGAAAAAATAACAATCTCGGTCATGTCAGAAATAATGTGATGTTGACTTGTCTTGAGTGCAATAGACGCAAGGGTGCTAGTTAAGCCCATGCGGTGGTAATTGAGTATCCTCAGGTATCACTTGTAATTGTTGTCTAGTAAAACCCCGTTGAGGGGCAGTTGAATCCAGTTTATAGATTGGAAGTCTACCCGTAGATCGTGTTATACTAGATATCTTATGTGCAGTAATACTCCAAATAGGATCAGTAGCCCTTTTTGTGCCACCCTCAAGCTCTCCTGGTTCGTATAAGTACCTCACAATGACATTACTACCAAGAATTGGTTGGGAAACGCTAAAATCTTTTTGAATTTCTATTTCAGGTATTGACTTCTTTTTAATCGCATTGATAGGTTTCATGTTGATGGTTCTAGTAATCTCGTTATTCAGTGCAGTAATCACAGCTGGTAACCTTTTAACCCATTCACGGGATCTTTTTTCTTGGATGAATTCTTTTGCGTATTGATATCCAAATAACCGTTCAGCAAGGGTTTTATTAAACCGTTCTACAATGGCCTGATCACGATGTAGCGCAGTATGTCCTCGTCTGATAGTGACTTTATGATTTTTCATTATTGATAACACTGCACCCTGAAATTCCTTGCCCGGATCAACTTGTAACAGATTTGGCCAGTGCAGAGGGCTCCTTCGATAAATCCTTTCAAATGCAGAAGCCACTTCAGTGGCTGATTTTGTTTTTAACGGTTCTGCTTCTTTGTATCGACTTGCAATATCAACTACGGTTAATGCGTATTTGTAACCACGATCATGTGGCAGAAATAATAGATCAGCCTGATGAACTTCATTGGGTCCGGTCACATCAAAATGCGAGAAATTGATTTGTTTAGGCGGTGGTAGATAAATTTGCCATAGTGCCTGTTTGGATAACCAATGAGCCGCAGTGGTTTTTTTCACTTTTGCAGCGCTAGCGAGTTTATGGATTGCTGATTTACCCCTCCAGTATCCTCTTGGGGAATAATAAATAGATTCCATGTTGTTATTAATTACCAGCACCTAACATCAATTTACTTTTCATAGCCGATTTTATCAAAAAGGAAGCCAATTTTTCTTTGAAAGATTTATCAGAAATAGCATTCAACGCATGAATTAATTTCACATCTGCTAGATGCCTGTGCTGCAGATTACTGCTTTTATAAGATACATCATGAAGGTGACAGGCCTTATCAATAGCGTTTATTGGTTCCTCACCGGGTCGGGGCTGATTTTGATCATTGAGTCTGATATCAAGTCTTGTTCCCGGTCCACAGTAGCTATATCCTGGAAGGTGCTTTTCTCCGGGGTATTTTGCCCATGGGGTTCCAGGGAGTTTTGCTAATTTGGCTGCGATATCACCTCCTCGTTTTTTTTTAAAGGTTCCTTGAGTTCCTTGGGTTTAGAAACAAATCTAAATTTCTTTGTACTACATTGTACGCATTTACCAGAAAGCGCTGATCGGTTATTTTTAGTTGTAATCGTCGTCAAGTCATCTGTGCCAGTACGTTTTTTACACTTCACGCAATAGAGATCCATAATTTATATATAACGGTATGAATATAATTGATTATTCAGCTACCCGACGGCGGGAACCTATTAAACATCATGAAATGTTGCCGAATTCAATTAGAATGATTATAATCGGACCATCTGGAAGCGGAAAGACACAACTGCTACTTAATTTGATAACGAGATGGATGAAATGGAACAAATTGTATTTAATAGCCCCGAGTGTAGACGATCAGCGATGCTATGAAGTGCTAAAGGATTTTAACGAGAAAGCAAAAGAATTTCAAATCGATGAAGATTTTATTGAGTTTATTACTGATATAGAGGAAGCCCCTTCCGTGGAAGACATCGATGGAAGTATTAACAATTTAGTGGTATACGATGATATCATGTTAGATAATCAAAAAAATCCTGCTAGAATATTTTCCCGAGGCAGGCATAAAAACACTGATGTGATCTATGTCACTCAACGATACACACAAATACCAAAAGTGATCAGAGATAATTGCAATGTGTTGTGTGTATTTAACGGCGTTGATACTCATACGCTACGAAATATTCATCAAACTTGGTGCAGCGGTGATATGAATCATAATCAGTTTAGAAATTTCTTTAGTCACGCTCAGTCAAAACCACACGGATTTGTGACAAAAAATTTAGCAGACCCTAGGACACGATATCGTATCGGACTTGACCAAATATTCGGTTAAAATCACCGTAAACCTAGAACTGAAAGTTCTAGCAGCAGAGAGGGTGAGTGACAACGACGTTGCGACATCAACGAAAACGCGAACAATCATAAGGGTCGGAGACTTATTTTTTCGCGAGAAGGGTCTATTCGTACCGTTTTAAAGGTATAATAAAAAATAACCAAAAAAAAAGTTGTCCGATTCACCCTCTCTGCTGCTGTTTTCTTGCTGCATATATCGTACGGTAAATTAACTTTTTTGCTATAATGAAATGTTTTATGACCATCCACTGTATCTACTTCGGAAAGCACATGCCAGATTTATAATTAATTGTGATAAAAAAAATGCACATATGAATACTTGATAGTGTAGGTCATGCCAGACAAAATGATTTCGCATGTTATTGAAACTGCAATGATATTTTATGTTATTTTAGTACATACATTTTTACAATAATGATGCTAATGTTACGTGCTTAGGCTCGAATAAGCAGCAACACAGAAAGAGTGAAAACTAACAAGCTTGTAAAACTTTAACAATGATTTTTTATTAAGTACAATTATTTTCATAAAATAAATAAACTTACGGTTTTAGAAAATCAAATCCAACAAATATAGAATTCACAAATTAATTAACTAATGGAATTGCAAGTCCTGATAAATAAATGTTCTAATAGTTCCAGGTTCGAATCTTGATGATGTAATCCAAAATGGCTGACAATGCCACGTGATGCAGTTCTTGTTTTAATATCATCCAGATGAAATTATGAAACACATGTCCTGTTTCCAAATAAATAAAATAATTCTTCTTTTCCAACAAATTGACACAAAGTCCAGAACAAAATAATTATAATTCGAACATAAATACACAACTAATAACTTTACAGCCCAGAGATTCTACTGAACTATCCTATCCCAAACAACAGTTCTTATACTTGTTTTCTTAAGTAAACAAGTGATCACGTGATCTTTCTAGAAATTGATAGAAAGTCAGAGGAAGAGTCTACCTTCACCTAGTCACGTAATAATAAAATGGTCCAGAAGAAAATAAGCCACGGATTACTAAAAATAAAAAGTTGTCCTTGAAATTAACCAATAGTTTTAGAAACTTGTTGACAATGTCCAAAGCAAGGTCAGGAATTAGATCAACAAGCCAAGGTCAAAACTTGTTTACAATTAGAGTGTAGGTCAGCATGAACTTTCCAGAATAATTTCCCAATTAATGAATATTAAACCCTAAATGACAAATTTGGATTTAACAATTAAAAAATAAATAATTTAAATCCAATATCCGTAACACTAATCACATATAATACTAATAAGAGTAATTTAAAAACTTTAAACAAAGCCTGTGTCACTATGAAAAGGTAAATGTCCATAATTGATAATGTTGTAAACTAAATGTGTACTTTCACATTATTATTATTATGTAAATTAAAATATAACCGAGAACAATTTTCCTTCCTGCGATGCCAAAATATCCCTTGTCAAAAGTATAACTAGTTGGCTAACCTTTGATCACGTTTTTCAGTAATTGCCTCAGAATTTATTTTATTTAAAAATCTTGTCTGTCCTATGTTTCAGATAACCTCAAACTTTATACATATATGTACTAGGTACCTCCATGTCACATGCTATTTACGCGACGTTACATTTTCCTACACACATTTTCTTGTTGTCCGTTTTCTTTATCTTTAAAAATAAAAATGAAATTATCAAATAAGTTTTTAAGTCAAAATAATTAGTATAGCTATAAAGAGTGCACAGGTAAAGAAAATTGCGAACGACTTCATCTGTCAAGCAGCTATAGAGCGAACGTGTATGGACACACAAGTAATCCTTTTCTTTATATGCTGAGTTCTCTATCAAATGGATTATATCAAGGCCTTTCTATGGCATAGGTCATCAAACATATTTCACCGGGTCTCTTGTATGCAATATCATAAATAAATTGTTCTTTTTTAAATTCTGAACGTCATCGTTATGTCTAAGATGCTATGGGTTACACTGTTTAGAAATTTTCCGAATATTGATGTGCTTATACAATCATACTACAATTCGAAATCAAGACAACCTCTAAGATAATAAACAATATTAACGTGCTCTATAATTTGTAGGCTATAGTAGAAGCAATAGCAGGGATAATACAGTAGTGATGCTTGTCATTAAGGTAGAAGTAGTTAATGTAGTTACTGAACCATTACTAGGAGAACAAGTCGCGTTTGATATTGCAATTTTATAAAATATTGTTGGCGCAGCTGTAGGTTAGGCTGTTTTTGATGCATTTCTAGGTAGAAAGAGTTTCAACATATATCTGAATCATCTTGATTATATCAATCGAATCAAGGAATTGTTAACAAAATGGAGGTTCAGACTTTGACGTTGAGTATAAAGATACAAAAAAGCAACTGTTTTATTTAGTTATACCATATTTAGCATATAATGACATTCAAAAATTGTTCCCAATATCAAAAGCTCGTCAGTATATCCATATATAATTAATGTTTTTCTAATGGTGTCGATATCCTTGACTTCGGTGGTTCTAGAGGCTATATGAACTTTCTACGGATGCACGGGCAAATGGACTATACCAGATGCCGGGATGGCTCTTGTGGAATTTTACATAAATACGTCGTATATAACATAACTCTTTAAACTCTATGATATGTCTATGCTATCCTAGAATGTCTACAATCTTGAACAAATAGTCATTGTCTCATAAAAATGATTATAATTGCATATCCCTCTATCCCTCAAGTATATACTTTTGTGTATATACACACACACACACACACACACACACACACACACACACACACATATATATATATATATATATATATATATATATATATATATATATATATATAGAGAGAGAGAGAGAGAGAGAGAGAGAGAGAGAGAGAGAGAGAGAGAGAGAGAGAGAGGGGGATTGAAATAAACGTGTACTATGCCACCTTTCCGTTTTTGAGTCTTCTCCACACCACTTTTCGAAAGCCATTTCATTATTCATTTATTGACTTGATTATTGATGTATTGACTTATTTTTTTTATGTGGCAGAACAATAAACCCTGGATTATGTGCATGAATTAAATGCTTGCGTTCACGACTGTTGTTTTTAACATTTTAATAAAAGTTTGTAAACTTTTAGATGATTACAAAAAATAATAGCTAGTGTATATTTAACAAATGGACATACCATATATGTATTTGTTTTCAAAATATATAATGATTCCTAATGTTTAAATTCGGCAAAATATAAACATTCTAGCTCAAAATAATTTTACCAAATGCTCAACATGTATGTTTGTTCTTCACAATACTCTTGAGACTTGGAGAGCTCTGATTGCGAATAATGGGCGTGGGTAAGAATTTGTGTAGTTGTATATCTTGAACGTATATTCAAAGATCAGGACTTTTTTTTAAAATACGGCTGCAGACATTTTAAGAAACAAAATCCGGCTCCCATCTATTTGCTCTGCGCAATAGCCCTACCACTGTATATGGAACTGCCAAGTATCGCTTTGATTTTGTAGTTTGTTTTTTTTTGCGATGGAGATCCCCTTCCTGTTGTATACACACACCACAATTGTTTTTTTTTTATATTGATCATAGGTTTACTGTGATCTAGATGCAGGATTGTGTTCGTTGTTTTCGAAAAATTTAAATAGCCATACAAGGTGTTTCTGTTTAGAATCTCCCAGCGTAACAACGGTAGCCTTATCAACATCGTCCCATGAAGGTAAAGTCTAAAATACAATATGGTTGCACATGTGTTTAATCGCCATTAAAATAAATAACATCGGTAATACACTGTTTTAAATCACTGTTGCTGGAAAAATGATTTGAAGCCATAACTGGATCGCCTTCATTTAAGTGGTTTTAACCCGTATTGTACTCCTATTACTTCACACAACTTGATTTCATTGTTCGCCCATGTGTGATTAGTATCGATTTTGGGTTCGCAAGGTACGGCATTCTTCAAAGTATTTAGAAAATGAAGAGGAACGTTATATCCTTGGATGATACAGAATGATGCTTGACATTGGTTGTAAAAGTAACATAAAATAAAGTATTCTGGATGAATTGGATTTATGTCAAAGTGACTGCCTATATTAAGAACATGTTAACTACTACTACACTACCACTAGCATTAATACTAAGACTACTACTACTAACAATAATAATAATGATACGTATGAAAAGTATTGTGGATGAGGTGCTTGTGGATCTGTGCAAATGTGTTCAAAAGGTGGATAGCTAATGGCTATGCATTTATGATTGACATTAAGTGTACGTATGCATTTCCAAACAACATAATATATTAGTCTGGTTATTTATTTTTTTAAAAATGTACTATGATATCAAGTTATTATCGATGTTAAGATTTTGCATAAAGGATATATATATATATATATATATATATATATATATATATATATATATATATATATATATATATATATATGTGTGTGTGTGTGTGTGTGTGTGTGTGTGTGTGTGTGTGTGTAAGAATAAGAATTCTTTCTGAATACTAGTATATCATACACGTTTATATAATGTAGGGGAGGCTACCACGGCAACATATTATCTCGAGCCTAGCTATCATGGTCATGTTCAGGATAGGTCTTTGTATTTGGAGTGATTCCACACTGAATCTTTCTGAAGACTGCGACAGAAACGTCTTCCGAGTCACCAATTTGCTGACTGTATCGAAAAATTTGTCACTAAATCGCTGAAAGATTCGCTGGTGTCACTAAATCGCTTAAAGATTCGCTGAGTGGTCGACTGTGATTTAAGAGTCGCCTACTGTGTAGCCGACTCTGTCCCACAGCCGCCGCTAACCGTGTCGCAGACCGTGTCGTAGACATAGTCTCATTTTTGCCGACTTGGTCGCGGAGTCGTGTGTCGTTAGCTGTGGTCGCCGACTAGTTCGTCGCATGGTCGCCGACTGAGTTTTAATCTAATCCTGACACGGTAGCATAAGTTTTAGTAGAGTCGCTACTGGGTTACCGGCGTAGTCGAAAATTCGAAGACTGTCGTTGAGTGTCGCAAGATTGTATGAGTCTTGGATGAGTCTTGTAGCACCTTGGAAGTCGACGAAAGACCTTTTCCAGACAATTTTCCATTTCCCCGGTCTGGTTCGCTCCTGTCCTACAAAATACGACCAACTATGATTGCTCATGTTGGTGGTTATGCTTTTCACTTGCAAAGAGACGTTTAGACAGCATACCGCTTCCAAAATCCACCAGTTAGGAGAACGATAATAAATATTCATTCGAATGTAATGGTGGTATGAAACGAAACCTCAAGAATAGTGACATTAGGGTTTTACGAGGAAAAAATGCATCTCCCAAATCTCAAATACGTTATCAAACTAATGACTATGTTGATTGTTTAGTTTCCATTGTTATGAAACAAGAATGTATTTGTTTTGATACTTGAATCAGACCACCCTAAACAATAAGGAGAGCAGTGATTATGCAGATGATAGGCATATGTTACCTCGTAGATATGGAAACACACAACAGCGTTAACTGTATTAATATCATTGAAAGCAATATTAGCTCCCCCGAGACAGTATTATCAAACATTACTCGGCAATACAGAGCGTACTCCGCTAATTGCGAAATAATATAAACTTATTACACCTTCTCACGAATAAGTAGAGGTTGAGACAGACTGCGACTTAAAATATCCACAGACGTATCTTACCGAGTCTAAATAAGATAAAAGATAAAGTAACAAGTGAATGACACTATCGTAACCGTTTATCCGACCTCATTCAAAGTAAATGAGGCTGACAGTTATGAGACCTATAAATCGCTTAGCTTAAACGTAATGGACGCGTACATTAACATCTTGAATCTAACTGGATTTATTTAGATGTATAAAGCTGAGGTGATTTAAAAAGTGAGAAGTACAATGTAAATAAACCATTAAAGAAAAGCACAGGGTCAAATGCATTTCATAGTATGCTCGCAGAAACAAAAATAAGAAAACCCTGCATGTTTACATTCCATTATTATGCATGAAGACAACAGAACAAAACCCCCACTTTATAAACATTTCTTACTCTTCACTACTTACACTTTGCACAGTATAGAATGCGGTGTACACATTATCATGTTTCAAGTATATAATTTAATCGAGTTTGTGAATATATATTAGGTCTTTGCAAACTGCAAAAAACGCAAAATTTTAATTACAAAACAATCAAATTCTGAACAGACAGAGGGCAAACAACACTAATTAGTCCATAATTTAAACCATATCAATCATTATTCTACTTAGTTCTTAATAAATATTTGTTATCTCAAATCATGAAAGAGGTACATAGTAAAATATATAAAGATGTTTGGTCTGTTCATGATTATTTAAGTTTTGTTTGTGATAATGCATGTCATGTTCTTGTTTTATGTCCTCGATTATAAAGTAAACATTTTCTTAATATCTGATAACGCTTCACGTTTAATGCTTCTACCTCTTAACTACGTTGCCCGTGCGTATAACGAAGTCAACTGATGTAAACGTATTAAACATTAAGCGGTTATGAATGTATCTAAATATGTAGAAGGGTCATATTATTTGCAATTGTCAAACTTTGGCTATAATTCTTATTAAGATGGTATTGCTTTGAAGGAAAAAGATATATAGATTAATTATGCTCATTGCCATTCATTTATATTGATTATATTGTCTACGATGACTTAGCTGAACTAAATATGCTATGTAATACTAAACCCTTAAAGATACCACGCACATGCTAAAACTACCAAGGTATAAAATTAATATCTTAAGTATATTGGCAAATACATGAATGTTGTGCACTTCTTTGCCTCACCAGAGCTCATATACTGTACAATACAAATGAATAAACGAAACGCTTCGTTAAGAATGAGATAGTTCACTTTGGATAAATACCTTATTAAAGGAGAAATGTTCTGGAAACTAACTGGTCTAAGAATGAAAATTAGAAATAAAACGTTTTGACAAACTGACGACTCCGGTGGCCAAGTGGTTAAAACGTCAACCTCGGATGCGGGAGGGCGTGGTTTTTTTTATCACTGGCCGACGAGGGTTAGTAAGACAGGTAGACATATATATAGATAGGTAAATATATATATAGGTGTCTTCAAGGAAATACCAATAAAGCACGGATACATTTATTTAAACTTGGATCCGTGATAAGATGTTTTGATATGTTCACAATATCAACATCTTTTGGTGAAAACTAATCAACGATTCAAACAAAATGTCTGAATATGTTCAGGTTTTTTCGGTATGGTCTGCTTTTCTTTGTTTTGCCAACTGTAATAGGTTACTACAACTTTCCATCTTTATGTTCTGTTCTTGTTTCCATGTGAGTGAATTTTCTTTTGCATTGGAAACAGAAATCCTGTACGTTGTTTCTTCTATTATTAGCTGATTGTTTTGATTTACTAACTGATAGTCTTTAATACATAACTGCCTTCAGTAGTTCGCCACCAGCTGCTGGATAATACTCAGATTTTAATTTTACAGTCAAATCTATACTGATGTAACGTTCAGAAAATGTATCACGACATGAAAGTTTTTACTGTCCATTGTCACATGATATATAAATGAAAATTAGAAACTATTTCAATCATTTACATTGCACACTGGTTTCTCTCATTTGAAATATATGTCGCGCCATAAGGAACCAGGTAGTAAATGTCATTAAATAAAGGACACAAGAACCATCTTAGACATCTGTAACGTAATTTCAAATATATTCTTATAGTTTTGAAACTTAAATATATTACTGTTTTAATCATGT